>JACJUY010006233.1:40171-58946 GCA_014220935.1 Platorchestia sp. MABIK | reverse complement strand
GAGACTGTCACGCTGAGGTGGCGGGTACGCGAGACTGTCACGCTGAGGTGGCGGGTACGCGAGACTGTCACGCTGAGGTGGCGGGTACGCGAGACTGTCACGCTGAGGTGGCGGGTTCGCGAGACTGTCATGCTGAGGTGGCGGGTACACGAGACTCGTGTTGAACCATTCAAGTCTGCCAAACTCGGCACAACTTGTGGCCAAACATTCATCCGATAACCACAACAATTTCAGTTGTTAGTATTCTATCGATAAGAATTAATGGCATGTTCTAGTCCATTCAAATCAACTGGCTGGAAATTTATAACTTGTAGAAATGTTTCTTTATCGACAAAAAATGAAATCTGCGATAAAAAATGAATACCATAATAAAGTGAGAAACTAGTAATTGCCCCGAATCACCGATTGTTTTTCAACCGATACAAAAGTATGAGTCTATATTACGTAAGATCAGACGTAGCCGAGTCAGCAGAACTGCGAACGGCACGACAGATCATTCCGGTGGGCCAACTCTAACGATACGTCACCACAGTCATCGGTACGTACTAAGGAAGTCCAATTCTATGATCTATACGCAACGAAGTCTATCTGTACGACCTATACTTAAGATAAACTCAACGACCTATACGTAACTAAGAAAGTTGAACTCAACGATCTATATGTCACTAAGAGAGTTAAACTTTATAATTTGTATGTAACTAAGAAACTTGAACTTTACGATCTACACGTAACTAAGAAAGTCCAATTCTATAAGTCCGCACGCAATCAAGTCCGACTCAATGGTCCTCGCATAACTAAGAACGTTTCTAAAGCAAACATGGTCGGTGAGATGAGAAGTGTGGTATGGCGGTATCGGGCCACATTTCATTTCGAAGTGTTGCGGGCACAAACAGAGCGTCGACGGCCACTTGAAATAAGAGTGCCCAATAATGAGGCCACTTTGAGTAAGGACCCAGCAATGGGTGATAACGCTCCACAGAGAGTCGCTTGTTCATCCGCAATGAGCATCAGGAGGGCCAGATTGCTTTTTATTCTAGCCTAACGTACTTAAATATTGGCTTCACAGAAAAGTTGGTCATACAGAAAATGAATGGCCAGTTGCTGGAGAAAAAGACAAATTTAATCATTTTTTGCCTCAAACGAGGCTAGCCAAACACCCAATCATGAGTGTTTGGTAGAGATGGGGAGAAAACGTTTTGCAGTGCAACAGGTATCGTTAAGTTTAGCGCACAAGTTTCAATTAGAATCCCCTAAAAAGAAGTATATCGCTTGCAGTTCTAAAAGAGCATTTAAATAAGTAATGCAATTTGCGAGGTTCAATCCTAATCAGATGGCACCTGCGAATTCCCTCACTTCTTGAAGATGAAGGGCTTCTTTAGGAATGCGGTAAATATGATACCACGATTTACGTGTGTGAAACAATATTACAAATCTATCGAAACAATTAGTACATTTAATTATTATAATTTCCCTTTTACGCATCCCTTTTGGTATCCAGTCATCATGCCTAAGCCTGGTACGAAACTTGAAATTTATACTTTGCAAAAGCGATTACAGCATTGGGATTTTTTCCAGATAAGCCATGCCACTAATGCAACACATAAGTTCACACACTTGTAATTTTCGAAATAATGCACCTGTCGACTTCAAATTACTCTCAATCGAAAGAATGTTTTAATCTTTCGTTTGAGAGTAATTTGAAGTCGATAGGTGCATTATTCCGAAAGTTACAAGTGAGTGAACTTATATGTTGCATTAGTGGCGGGGCTTATCTGGAAAAGATCCCAGCATCGTAGTTCATTTCATCGAATTTATACTTAGCTGCTACATTTGGCGGTATTGAAGATTCCTTGGCAAACTACTTATAGTATAGCTGAGTTTTCCCAATTGTGGCGTATTGCTATTTACCACACCTTATACAAATGATCCCTCGAGATCAGAATAGCCGGTGAAGAAGAGACTAGCGAAAGTACGATAACGGCGATAGAAACTGTCCCAAAACCAAGCAGAAGCCAAGCGACCACATAACATGGAAAGATATCGGAACGCCTCACACGGCAAAATTGAACAGATAACTGAAGACAAAATAAGGTATTATCAAGGATAGAACACGAAATAAGAGCAGCCCGGCACCTCAAGGAAGTGTCCCGTTAAGGAGATGCAAGAAGAATATGTACGTGAGATCGACGACCGATCAGACAGACGGGAAGGCAGACACGAGTTTGCTAAGTGATGGAACTAGGGAAGTTGATGTAAGAAAAGCAGAAATGAAAGTAGAGAGTGATTAGAGATCGAAAGTTAACTTTCCTAACCACAACACAGGTGCTCCAAAGAGGGGGAAAGAGGTAAGCACCATTTAGTATGTAGTTTAGGCACCGAGGAATCTGCACGAGATGTGTTCCCACACAAGACCCCCAGCGTATAGAAACAGTTAGTTGGGATACAAGTCTATGAGACAAGAAAAACGTAAACAAAAAAGTTGCAGATGAGGAAAAATGGGACAGCAGTGAACGGAAAAAAGTTGTTCCGTAACAAAAGAAATAAAAATCATCCTATTTCCACAAAAGGAATGCCTACCTTACTTTTAGCTGGGGACCTCTCAGCCTCTCCCTCTGAGTGTTAACTTTCATAGGTACTGGAGTTGTACCTCCTGAGGGGACGTCATGCAAGTAATAATTCTCACTTGAGGTAACCCAAAACAAACTATGCTTTATTTGGGAGTTCCCTACGCAAGAATTGGGTTATAAAATAAAACATTCCTTAATTCAATTGTCTGAAAATTTTTACAATAAAACATCCCGCAAAAAGTTCACAACTCACAAAAATACTTTCGAAGTACTCCTGACGCAGCATGACCAGGTCAACCAACATCGTTCACTGCACTGCACTACAATGCAGCTATTCACGCACACGTGCGATGATGGTACGTGTTGTGTCAGAGCCTGCTGTACAACACCGCACCTATTTACCTACACGATACCCGGGCACCAGCGAGTGACGGCAACGCCTCACAAGAATAACATGGACACGGCATCAAAAATAACACGGACACAGAGCATCTTTGAACAGGGGGTGGGCACACAAACACGACACGCTTCTTGTCATCACCTACTAGACGCCCGTGATGGAGGACCCCGTAACTCACGCCCTCGTGGGTGAGTTACGAAAGGCCCTCTTCATAGGTGGCTGCCGAGGGCAGCTAGTTCATCTTCATCCAGTGTCGACGTTAAAATAAACACATAAAAAACTAAAGCCCACTCTTGCAGGGGTTTTACAGATTTTTTTGCGCGTTTTAAATGTCAATCATGCATCAATCCCAGTTTTAAATGAATGTAAGGTTTTAAAAATTAGGTCAGCCAAAAGATCTGCTCGGTTTAGAACACACACCCAACTTTCTACGATCCTATACAACTCGTAAAACCCTGTAGTGAACTTCGCGCATCCCACTAATAGCCGTTGTATAGACTTCACGTCATAGGGACAGTCTGAGCAAACGAAACGTGGTTGTCCGCTGCGTGAGAATGCCACAGAAGAAGCCTTCATTTTACATCTCATGCAGTTGCGCGAAAAAAAATCTAAAGTGCAGCTCGCACAGAAAATCCATCAAATTTGCTTCAAGTAGAATAGGATACAAGTCTCTCACAGGTACGTATTTTTAATGATGACTACCTTCCTAAAAAAGGTTTTAACCTCGTCTCATAATACTTAAGACACACATGGAATACAAGTAATGTAAAATATAATACCAAAGAACTACGCACGAGATTCAACACAATTAAAGATACTGTATTCCTATCAAGTCAATATGTGATGGAAGTCTTTTTCGTAATCCCGGGATCATGTGAGCGTAAATTTCAGAATTTTATGCCGTTAGTTCTCAAACAGCATAACGTAAGTTCACGAGTACTATAACGTATGCTCTCAAAAAATATAACGTGAATTCTCGAAAAATGCAACATTAATATCCGAATAGCTAATTTTCTAATAAAATAACGCCAGTTTTCTAACAATACGTAAGTTCTCGACTAATGTGTCAGTTCTCAAATAATATAACATCAATTCTCGAATAATAAAACGTTCAGTTTTGAAAATGAACGTAAATTTTGGATTTAGATATGGTAAATTTTACCATTTCATGACTAGTTCTGGAGTTCCAGGGCATTACTCAAGTTTCGCTACGTTGGTTCTGGAATTTCATAACATTAAGTCTGAAGTTTCGTGACGTTAGTTTCGTGACATCATCTGTTAGAGCTGGAATTTCATAACATTAGGTCTGGAGTTTCATAATATTAGGTCTTAAGTTTCCTAATGTTAGTTCTAGTTTCGAAGCATTAATTTCGGAATGTCATGCGAGTGCTCGAATTTCCTAACATTAAGTCTGAAGTTTCGCAATGTTAGTTTTATGGTTTCGTTACTCAATTTTCATAAATCAAATCACGTTAGTTCTGAATTGCCTGACGTTAGTTTCGCAGCTACGGACAAATGATCCATAGCAACTCGGCATCAAACAGCTGAGCAGCGTCCACCACCACCGCCTCACTAACTACACATCAGAATGTCAAAACACGAAATGGGTTCACAGTTATTGTGTCAGAGTCTCATGGTTGCGTCCTATCACGACCCGGCCTTGCGCAAGTTGCTATCATAGTTGCCTCCCAACTACAAATTAATACTATAATAGAAACCGCTGCGTGTTTATTTGTGTGCTTGCTTGTACTCATCCCTTCACGTTTTCAGTATTTGATAGGTAAACAATTATTGAGTAAAGCATCTAAGTATTTGTGATGCAGGATTCTCTGCCTCACAGGTACAAACATTTTTAAATTACAGGTATTACAAACATTGATTTATTTCAAATATCCGTATCAGATGGTTTAACACCGAGAAAAATCGAAAGTTAGTGAAATCTGTACGACAGATGCGCTCATCGCACGTTTACGTTGTTCGTGGAACAGACAGTAGTGCTATTTTATATACTTGTTTGAACGTGATCAAATGACGTCATTTTTGATACGTGTAAATCAGCGTTTTCAAATAGAGGCAGGAGATGCAAGACGGCCGTAACAATTTTAACACGTTAACCGTGATGAGTTTAACTAAAGTTTAATATTCAACTCAAATTTAAAGTCAATTGTAGTAGCACTCTTGAAAATGGCAAACATTGAGTGGATCCTGCCTTCATTTAGCTTTGAGTATTCATGAAAGTTGAGTTAGTGACTACAATTTGGTAAGCAACATTAGGAAAATTCTCTCCGTGTTTCACCGGTGGCTCACATGGCGATTAACGGGTTAAAACGAGAGATAACCTTTCCATTCAGAAAAATAGAAGCGGGAACACAATTACACATCAGCGCCCGCACCCGCAGTTATGAGGCTGCGACTTTCTCCTGAGCATCACAGGAAGGTGAAGACGAGTGCAGGACGGCTCATTGGAAAGAACGTCACGAGTCAAAATTCTCGATTTTTCAGGAAAAGTGATTTTAACTTTGGAAACTGCTTAACAGAATCAGTTTTGATCGAAAAAATTAATCCTACCTCTCGATCAATTTTGAAGGTACAGTTATGACGTTTTACCAAAATACGTAGAACAAAATGGCGAATTTAACAGCATGGATAAGTCAATTTTTTCAACAGTTTGAGTTATGACCTTCTTCCCAACGAGCGGCACAAGGTATCAGGGGCGTGAGAAGAAACGACAATAGGAAACAAAAACAGATAGGGTTTCGCCAAAAAAAGCATGGATTTCAAACTAAAATAATTGGATTTATTTTTTTCACTAACTTTTTTCATTTAAGCATCTAAAAGTATTCGATAAGCGTGGCCATGATGCAGGATTCTCTACCTCACGGGCGTAATTTCTCTTTGGTAGTTACGGTGGAAATCTCATTGAACACATTACATTGGTTGGTTGGTCCGTTTTTTTTTTACGGTCCTAAAGGATGCCTAATGACCGTATCTATTATACGAGTTGTACCAGTGCACATGGACAAGAATATTTTAACCGCGGGTACGAAACTGAAGAAGTGACGTGAAACTCCATAAATAATGTCCCACCCTAAACTCCCCGCACCACCACCATTCCACTCCCACCAATGATACAACGCAAATCAAATCCATGTGTTCTTTTTGCGCCACCCTGTATTATAATGCTTCATGAATTCAATAAGGGGAAAACTTATGGGAAACAAATATTGGAATTCTGCGCAGGTCTAATTGAATGCTTTGGAAAGACCCGTGAAATACAATACAAGAAGACTTATTGATGTATATAATACAGCGGGCCTGTTCAGAAGTGGTCATGTATTGATTTAATTTGAAAATTTTCCATGACAGATTAATTTAATGATCAAAATTTTAATTGCATACTTCTAATTTATTTTGAAGTTTTTGAATCATAGAATTTATTCCAGACCTCCAGAGTCCTCAATGGAACTAAGAAGTTAATCAATCAGATCAGAAATTTTTCAATTCAAATATGAAGTTTTTCGTTCATAGAATGTCTTATTTAAAAACAAACCTTATACTGGTACCAAGTAACCTCCGATACACTGCTCAATTTTAAACACATCAATGTACTTTGGAGATCATTTAGAATACTTCAAGAGCACCAAAGCTGCAGAAACAACGGTGGTGTAGGTGAGACAGGGATCGCACCTCACCATCCGTGCCTGACACGCACCTAACGGCAACAAAATGCGCCTCACGCAAGCACCTAACGGCAATAAAATCTACCACAGACACGTAGCTAACGGTAAGAAAATCTACCTCAGACACGTACCTCACGGCAAGAAAATCTACCTCAGACACGTACCTCCAAGCAAGAAAATCTACCTCAGGCACGTACCTCACGGCAAGAAATCTACCTCAAAGGCGTACCTAACGGCAAGAAATCTACCTCAGGCCCGTACCTAACAGCAAGAAAATTTACCTCAAACACGTACCTCACTGCAAGAAAATCTACCTCAAACACGTACCTAACGGCAAGAAAATTTACCTCAAACACGTACCTCACGGCAAGAAAATCTACCTCAAACACATACCTAACGGCAAGAAAATTTACCTCAAACACGTACCTCACTGCAAGAAAATCTACCTCAAACACGTACCTAACGGCAAGAAAATTTACCTCAAACACGTACCTCACGGCAAGAAAATCTACCTCAAACACGTACCTAACGGCAAGAAAATTTACCTCAAACACGTACCTCACTGCAAGAAAATCTACCTCAAACACGTACCTAACGGCAAGAAAATCTACCTCAAACCCGTACCTAACGGCAAGAAAATCTACCTCAAACACGTGCCTCACGGCAAGAAAATCTACCTCAGACCCGTACCTAAAAGTAAATAAATGTACGTCACAGCAGCGCACGCACCAACACGCAAGCGACGCTCCGGTGTTGTATTCAGCGTATTGCCTCCATGGGCACGGGAGACGAGCTCAGCAACATTTTAAATGTTTTACTTACAAGTGATGCAGCAGTAGATTGTTTCTTCAGTAAAATGGACACATTTGAGTAAAGCTACTCATGGGCTCAAATAAGTTCAGCGACTTCTAGGACATCTTTCATTAACACTATTTTGAGGTGTACGATTATGTTCAACATAAAGTACTTCATCAGGTGATAATAATTCTCGAAGCAAGCAACTATTCAGAGATTCTGTCCTCCGAAATACGATTTTAATAAGTTGCGCTTATGGGCTTGTTAATATAAAAGGGATTATAAAACGCATCTTTTTAAATTATTGTCGCACTAAACGTTGAGTAAATACGGACAGATTCTAGAGGATGTGTAGAATAGGTGAGTTAATATAAGCCCCTCCTAACCGCAATAAAGGTACTTCGAACATTTGAAGGAGGAAGCCACCATTTAGTATCGATTTAAGGAAACGCGGCACCTAAGCGCTATATAGGTGCACAGAAACAGTAAGCGGAAAAATAAGTAATATGTGCTAAAAAAAACTAATACGTGCTGAAAAACAGGACAGTAGTGAACAGAAACAACAAAAAGAAGACCTACCTAGCATTTAACTCGGGCCCTCGCATATTCCTCCTGGGAGCGCTAATTCCTATAAAAAACAATGGTTGTATGGCTGTGAAGGAACGGTACATGACTATTTGATAAGTTTCAAATTTTAGCTTTTCAGAAGACTGATTAAACTTTGTTTCTGTAATTGATAATCCATCAAAAATAAAGGAACAGCTGTTGAGAATGAGATCCTGAACGCATGCTTACACTCGGTATCAAAACCAAGAACGAGTAGTTAAAATTCAGCAAATAAATAAATGTTAATAAAGTACAATAGCACAAAATAAATTGGTATTCAAGTTAAACGTTATCACATTCTAATGTCACATTCACGTTGCATGTCACATCTACGGAATCCATGCACAATAAATTATTCCCTCAGCTTGGCAAATTAACCACAAATTTTGCTCAAAAATATCCAAAAATGAACGCAAGTGTTACCCAAGCACTACCTGTAATATCACAAGCTTGTGCAATGGAAGACGCACAATTAGGAGCATGAAATTAACTGGAGGTATGATTTCAACATCTTTGAGTACGCGCAACGCACGAGGGCGCTATAGTGACATTACCCATACCTGTATGACATGAACCATGTTTCTGCGCACTCCTCTATCTTGCTGACACGCGGTTACTACACCTGCTCAGAAACACTCTGATTCACTGATGACTTTTGCGTCACAGGGATGATACCATAGTAGTTCAAGACTCTCAACAAAGGTGATCGCAAAAGAACGAAAAGAAGGGACCATTTAGTACGGGCTACAAAACGAGGAATCTATGCACAAGGTGTTTAACACAGGATACACTGCGCATGTAAACAGCAAGTCAGGAAGGAAGATAAGAATAAACAAAAAACAGGCCACTAAGAAAGAATGAAAACGGAAAGAAGTAAAGTGGGCTCGCAAGATAGAAGTCTCGAAAGTGAATCTATAGCAGAGGTAACCTTATATTATCTCCCTTGGGGACACCAGTCCCCCTAGCGTAGGATAGACAAACCTAACTAACCTAAACCTATGGCCTGCCCTGTGTTACCTGAGGAGCACAAGGACGGTATCAGAAACTATTAGACACTCGACCTGAACAACAGTCGTTCACACCACAAGCCTGGCACGTGATACCACTTGATGTTTTACGGTCCTGTAGAAGCATACTTCATCTCACACTTCTCAGCGCCCGTTAACTCACTTCGCACCACTCCATGTCACACAACACGCTGAGCTGAAACACCGCAGGGGGCGACCGCTTTGTGAAATGTTTGCCCACTGCCATAGAGCTGCGAGCTGTGAGAGGACTATTGCTTAGCAACAGTTCAATAGCTTCCGTCAGACGCATCTGGTGGCAGCGAAAACGACCACTGAAAAATGACATTTTAAAACCAACTGGTACAAAGACATTGCAATTATAAAAATTATCAACATAAGATACAAAAACTAACGATAATAACACTCGACAAAAAATTACATATTCAGGAATGAAAAACAATACAACACTAAGCAATGCAAAAATATCAAGAGATTGAAAAATGACACTCAATGCAAACAAAACGAATAAGTCAAACACACATCAAATCTGGGGAAAAAACATAACATGGATTACCAGAAAGATTAGATTATTAGATTATTAGTTAGTTTAAGAAACCCTATCCGCTACAAAGACGATCCAAAGAGAGGAAGGCACCATTTAGTATGGAGTTTAGGGAACGTGGAATCTACGCAGAAAGGGCATAGAAACTGTAAGATGAGAAAGAAGTTTATGAAACAAGATCAAAGTTCAAGAAGAAAGTAGTAGGTGTTGAAAAAACAGGACAGCAGTGAACCGAAAAAAGATGGTCCGTAACAGAGCAAAAACCTATGTTATTTCAACAAAAAGGAAGCCTACCTAACCCTTAGCTCGGGCCCTCACAAAGTCCCCCTGGGAGCGCTAATTCCCATAGATACAATAGTTGAATCCCCCTGAGGGGTGGATTACCAGAAAGAATTCACAAAAACAAGCCACACAAACACCAATGCTAGCGCAGCGCAAACAAGTTCAAACACAAAAACAACACATCACAAGCACAAAAAACATGACAACAAACATCAGCGGTGAAACCAAAATACGAATATCAACACAAACATAAATGCTGAAACCAAAAAAGACAATCAACGCAAGCATAAAAAAAGACAAAAATTCGACAATCAACACAAAAACAAGACAAAACAACAAAAACCCTCCAATCAACACGAAAACAAGACAAAAACACGACGATTAACACAAGCACATAAACACGACAATCAACACAAGCACATTAACACGACAATCAAGACAAGCACAAAAACACGACAATCAACACAAAAATATGACCAAACTAGGCCAGCACAAGGGCCAGCGCAGGTCGAGGCTGTCAGCAGAACTCGACACCGCCGCCACCTGAGCAGGCAACGCAGGCCGAGGGATGACACTGCGCTCTATTTCCCTGCTCTGGGACTCTTTTGGAGCTCAACCTCAGAAATGCGTGGGGCGCAAAAATGTGAGGTGTCAATTGGTTTCGGTAGAATTACATAAGATTCGATTTTCAGTTATTGTAAGCCTCCTCACGGTTACAATAAGAATTAGATTAAAACATAGATTACTTTAAGCCTTCATAATGTCTCGGCAAGGATTGACTAGATTATGATGTAGGTTAAACCTCCCTACTGTCAAAATAGGGATTAAATTAGATTATAAATTACTTTAAGCCTTCATAATGTCTCGGCAAGGATTGACTAGATTATGATGTAGGTTAAACCTCCCTACTGTCAAAATAGGGATTAAATTAGATTATAAATTAGTTTGAGCCTTCATAAAATCTAAATAGGAAATTAGGCTCGAATATTTTGCTTGCGAATGCACGTCTAATTCAGACTGTTCGATAGATCGTTCTATTTTAAGGCATCTGGGACCTTAGAATCTACGCTACTAATTTTGTATTAGACTGGACAAAGGTTATCTCAGAATCCCGTACTGTTATGGAATACTTAAGACACAGCATGTTAGTTAAATCTTTTCAACTACACATATTTGTTTCAGAGACACAAAAGCTAGAGGCACGCTTCCCGTTGATCTGGCTTTAAATTTTCCCATTCAGTTCTAGTTGTTTTGATTTGTTGTGCCATGTGTTACGGCGTACTTGTGCTAAGCTTTTACGACTCACATGTACGATAAACATCAACTGAACGACATTTAACGACTTCATTGTGCCATACTTTTACGATGTAATTGTACTGTAGTTTCCTGAGTCACATCAAACAGCCCTTCCTCCAGCCCCGCAACAATGAATTCTGACTACCCGTACTCTGAATTTCAAGCGCTCTCGATAGGAGGGTTGCAGGTAAAGAATGGAATACTCCTTTTACTCATCCTCACGAATTTTTTCAGCCTTAGGTACCAAAATTCAACGAAACAATAAAAATTTGCTCTAATTTATGAAATTTCTACGCCATCTGGCAACACCTAGCACTAAAATGTAAATGATAAATGTTTAAAAATACACAAAAATTGTAGGTAAAATATAAAAATAGCATATATATTACAAAAAACATTGAAAATCGTAAGGCTATTGGGGGCTTCAATCATTTTTTAACTATAGGGAGAATAAGATCACACAAAACCCGATGAAACATATGCTGCATTCATACCCTTAAGGACCAACCACAAAGTGCAGCGACAATAGTACAGGATTGATTAATTGATTATGAATAAGTTAGTTTTAGGCTCCCTCACCACAACGAAGATGCTCAAAGAGAGGAAGAATGAAGGCACCATTTAGTATGGAGTTAAGGGAACGCGGAAACTAAGTACAATGTACATGGAAAAAGTAAATTGAGAAAGAAGTTCATGAAACAAGATAAAATTTGGAAAAGAAAGTCAGAGGTACTGAAAAATAGGATAGCCGTGAACCGAAAAAAAGGCTTTAACAAAACAAAAAAAATTCATTTCAACCAAAAGAAGGCCAACCTAACTCTCAGCTCGAGACTCACACAGGAAGAGCGCGTACATTTGGTACAAGAACTAAAGCGCGACGATGATGTGGTGCGTAGCAATACAGGCAGGTTAAGATGCGCTCCGACTTCCATGCACACGCGGGACGTCAAGTGTTGGATGGTGGAGGTGCGTCACAAGCGGTGGAGGAAGGATAACGGAGAAGAGATGGGATGATGAAGAGAATGAGACGAGATAACGGAAAAAAGAGAATGAATGAATAAATTGCAGAAAGACACAAGAAGGATGATGGAGAGAGATATGGGATGACGGAGTAAGAAAAAAGTGGGATGACGGAGAGTGAAAGAGGATGGATGGCAAAGAGAGAAAGAGAGGATGGATGGATGACGAAGAGAGGGGAGGGAGGGAGGCAGGATGACGGTAGGAGAGAGGGAGGTGGGATGACGAAGGGAGGAAGACAGAGGAGGAGAGGGGTGCCAGAAAGGAGACCCCGTTTCCAAGAACAGGTCCGCCAGCCCAGATAGGGTGTCTCTAAAATAAAGGCCGACAACAGAACCGTCACAAAACCGGTTCAAGGTTCCATTACACCACGACCAGCACCACGGCGCACTCTCGCTACGCGCTCACTGCTGGTCTTGCGCGCCAATCTCATTTTAAAGTATCGTGTGAAATATGAGGTTATTCTTACAGTTGCGTTCCTTTGTTTACTTGCGCAGCGCATGCGCTAATCAATTAGATTCGGTAAGTTAGTTTGAGCTTCCCTAAGCACAACAAAGGTGTTCTTAAAGAGAGGATGGATGAAGGAACCATCAAGTATGGAGTTCTAAGATTAGATGATAAGTTAGTTTAGGCCTCCTAACCATTTCGAAGGTGTTCCAAAGAATAAAATTGAAAACACTATTTAGTATCAAGTTTAGGCAACGGGGAATCTACGAACAGGATGTGTTTCGGCACAAGACCCTTTGCGCATTGAAACAGAAAGTTAGGAAACAAGTTCACAAAGCAAGATCACAATTCAAGAAGATAGGTGCTGAAGAACAGGACAGCAGTGAACCGAAAAAAGATGCGTTATAAATCAAAAACCCTATTTCAACAAAAGGAAGGCCTAACTAACCATCAGCTCGGGACCTCACATCTTCCTTCTGGGAGCGCTAACTCCCATAGATACAATAATAGCAAACCCCATGAGAGTCCCATTGCACTCGACTTCTGATATGAAGGGAAGACGAATTTAGTTGCAACACCTCCAAAACCCACTTGACTTTCTTCTCGAAATTATGATGTAAATATTCCTCTCAGTCCTTGAATTATTCCAACCTAAAATTATGACAGGATAGTGAATGAGCGTTTCAAAGTAAGGTGTGAAGTCACCAAACTTCACCACTTTTAGAAAATTTTCAATTTTTCCAACAACATGCATACAATCTGTTCTCGCAGTGTACGTACATCAGTTGTGTCAACTAAACTGACTTCATTTTATATTAAAGTAGTAAATTTTATGTTGGTAGAGCAGGATTATAAAATGCAACAACACAGGCTGGACAGAAGAGAACATTTTCTACTCCATTTCATCTAAACGAAAAACATACCTAAACCTAGTCTGTAAGGTTGAACTAATCAAATGTCTACTTTAAATTTACTCCGCTTTTCTCGCACGCACTACATGAACATTCACTCAATTGTGTTAACACGTTTGCGATGCGATACACGCATCGATGGGTCGTTTGAGAAATTTCAACAATTTTTTAAAATTAATATTTAATAGACCCATTTAATGTTTGGTTTTCATAAAACTGGTAACAACTTTTGACTTTAAACTTGGGTTGAATAATGAACTTCAGTTCAACTCATCGCGCAGTCAACGAGTTAATGAAATACAAGACCCTCTCAATTTCTGACACTGGCCGAGAACTTGAAATGAGTGCTTCAGTGCCTGGAATACGCCTAGTCACACCGGACCAAAGCGCCCCCGCAAAAATACGCGACAAAATTGAGCGCATTTTTTGAAGCGCAAGCAGGACGCGCGTCAGCCCGCCGCCACACAACAGCCATTGTAATCGACTCTGATCTTTGTTGGCATTATTGAAAAGCTTTGACAGGAGTAAAGTAATCTTGGCACGAGCAAAGTAATCTTGGCACGAGCAAAGTAATCTTGGCACGAGCAAAGTAATCTTGGCACGAGCAAAGTAATCTTGGCACGAGCAAAGTAATCTTGGCACGAGCAAAGTAATCTTGGCACGAGCAAAGAAATCTTGGCACGAGTAAAGTAATCTTGGCGCAAGTAAAGTAATCTTGGCGCAAGTAAAGTAACCTTGGCACGAGTAAAGCAATCCTGGCACGAGGAAAGTAATCTTGGCACGAGTTAAGTAATCTAGGCACGAGTAAAGTAATCTTGGCAAGAGTAAAGTAATCTTGGCACGAGTAAAGTAATCTTGGCACGAGTAAAGTAACCTTGGGACGACTAAAGTAATCTTGGCACGAGGAAAGTAATCTTGGCACGAGTAAAGTAATCTTGGCATGAGTAAAGTAATCTTGGCATGAGTAAAGTAATCTTGGCACGAGTAAAGTAATCTTGGCACGAGTAAAAAGTTTTCGGCAAGAGTAAGAACTTTTCGGCACGACGTAGTACATTTTCACATGAGTAAAAAAGTTCTGGCGTGAGCAAAAAAAGTTTTTACGCTGGCAAGAAAAGTTTCTGCGAGAGCAAAAAAGTTTTGGCGCGAATAAAAGATTCGAGACGAGAAATAATTTAGGCACGGGTACCATAACGGCTTCACGAACAAAAACCATATTTATAAGAAGAATCAAATTTCAACACGCGTAAAAACTCTTCAAGAAACTCGCTCTCCAGTACACCTGACCAGCAGAACCAGCAACTTTGCTCTGATATTATCTATCGCAGCAATTACGAGCGCACATAATAGAGGCGTGCACAGCTGCAACAAGGCACACAACCACAGACCGGCAGCACGGATCACCGGGTAAAATTTGTCGAGTTCCGGAGAGGCATGACGGCAAGCATCTGCCAAAAATGAGCAGGTAGCTGAGCAATCATTACTGGTAGCTGAATACTGTGTGTATACTGTATTCACCAAAATGAAGCGAAACGAGATTGCTGTATCATGAATACTGTATCTGTATACAGTATCATCAAATGAAGGGAAACATGATAACTGTACCTGCATACAGTGTTCACCAAAACGAAGTGAAACACGATTGCTGTATCATGAACACTATAACTGAATCCAGTGTCCATGAAATATCAAGATTGCTTACTGGGTTCCGGTATAAGGTCGGGGAAAAATGAAAATTAGCCTATATGGAGAATATCAGTCGCATGGGTATGGATCCGAAAAAGGACGGGAATGTGTAATCAGAAGCAATCATTTGAAGGATCAGAAATGTGAAGCAGATATCGAGCTAAGTCGCGGAGTGACGTATCCCAGATACCAAACGAAGAAAACAAAGGTAGCTTTTGTTAAGCCTGTTCTAGGCATATGTTTAACCCTATAACGACCAAACTTTTGGGGTCTTGAATGAAATTTTACGGTAATTTCTCTTAAATTATCACAAATGAAACCCAGTAAATGTGAACTTATCATCGAAGCAGTCAGAAAATATGAACAGTGTGAGTGACTTCCTAATGTCCTTCAGAAAGGACGGTGGTAGATATACGGTTAACCCTCTAACGTCAGTATTTTTGTACTCATATTACCGTTCTCAAAACCGCCATCATTGAACTGGCACCGGCATCGTGTAGTCACCGAAATCACAACGAGGAAGTGACTGTCACTCGACAATGAACTTCGAAGAACACATTTGGGCACAAACTCACAAGGAATAAAATATAGAGCTGTTTATGAACGTGGATTTTGAAATCCACTCCGATGGCAAAAAAAGGATGCTTAATTCAAATCAATCTAGTCTGATACATATCATCTTGTACACTGGTTTTTTTAATGCATTTTACACACACCAGGACGCAATGACGGTTACCCCGGTAAAGCCGGTACCCATTTCCGACATCTGGGTAGAGTGGGAAGTTGTGCTTGAGTTCTCCCTTAACCCAACGGGGAGAAATCACCGCGCAGCGCCGGGATTCGAACTGCCGACACCTTCTCTTGAAGGGCGCGTTCCTAACCCCTAACCACTCTGCCAGGGTGACAATTAAAGGCTAATGCAAATCTGTTCCTTATACTTTCCGTGCTATACTTGGCGAAGCGCACCCAAAGTAGGATGCGCACCAAGCAGCAAGCGTAGTGGCCTGCCTCGCATGTACCGGCAGCAGCGCCACAGGTACTGGAGCTGCCAGCCGTGAGAATGTAGGCAGCAATGGCAACAAAAAAGAGCGGAAACGAGAGGCACAGCAATGAAAGTCGGGAGCAGCAGCCGAACTTCCTAACGCTCCTTCCTTCCTCTTCCTGCCCTTCATTTCTGCCTTCACCTCGCTCGGAAATGAAAGATTAGATGTTGGTTTAAGCATCCTTCACCGCAACAACGGCGTTCCAGAGAGTGAAAGGAGGAAGGGACCATTTAATGTGGAGATAAGGAAATGCGGACTCTATGCAGAAAGGGCATAGAAACAGTAAGTTGAGAAAGAAGTACTTTTACTATTATTAGTTAGTTTAAGCCTCCCTATCCGTAACAAATACGATCCAAAGAGAGGAAGAAGAAAAGCACCATTTAGTATGGAGTTAAGGGAACGCGGAATCTATACGCAGAAAGGGCACAGAAACAGTAAGATGAAAGAAGTTCATGAAACAAGATCAAAGTTGAAGAAGAAAGAAGTAGTTGCTGAAAAACAGGATGGAAGTGAACCAAAAAAAAAGGTCGTCCTAAACGTTACAATAAAACCTTTTATTTCAATAAAAAGAAGGCTTACCTAACTCTCCGCTCGGGATCTCACATTTTTCCCTGGAAATGCTAATTCCTCTAGATTCAATAGTTGTAAACCCCTGAGTGGGTTGAGAAAAAAGATCATGAAACAAAATAAAAGTTCAAAAAGAAAGTGGGGACCTCACATTTACTCCTGGGAGTGTTAAATCCATAGATCCAACAATTGTATCCCGCTGAGGGGCACTCAGAAAAATGAAACGAACAGCACAAGCGGAAATAATAATTTCGTCATGACCGAGCACGACGAAGCTTCGGAAATACTAACGGGTTGTCTGGCGCAAAAAGCTGCCAGCGTTTCAGAACTCGCAATAAAAACTGCAGCTCGGCTAAACGCGGTCGGAAATGACGAGCATACCAAGAGGAAGCGCGCATTGCATCGCCTCTGGCGGTGTACTTTTGTACGGCACACCATTGCACACCGGTGCCGGCACACCACTGCACACCGGTGCCGGCACACCACTGCACACCGATGCCGGCACACCACTGCACACCGGTGCCGGCACACCACTGCACACCGATTCCGGCACACCACTGCACACCGGTGCCGGCACACCACTGCACACCGATGTCGGCACACCACTGCACACCGGTGCCGGCACACCAATGGTTTGCACACCGGTGCCGGCACACCAATGGTTTGCACACCGGTGCCGGCACACCAATGGTTTGCACACCAATGCCGGCACACCAATGGTTTGCACACCAATGCCGGCACACCAATGGTTTGCACACCGATGCCGGCACACCAATGGTTTGCACACCGATGCCGGCACACCAATGGTTTGCACACCGATGCCGGCACACCAATGGTTTGCACACCGATGCCGGCACACCAATGGTTTGCACACCGATGCCGGCACAACACTCAGATTAGATTACTTTAAGACTCCCTAACAACACCAACGGTGTTCCAAAGAGAGAAAGAATTAATGCATCATTCAGTATTGAGTTCAGAGAACAAGGAATATATGCACAAGGTGTGTTCCCACACTAAAACTCCTTTGAATAGAAACAGTAGGTTGGGACAGTTTATGAAACAAGAAGTTTATGAAATAAGATGAAAATTTAAGAAGAAAGCAATAGATACTGAAAAAATTAAAGCAATAAATAAATAAGGGGTCGGACACATAACAAAAAAAAACAATTTCAACAAAAGGAAGGCCTAATTAACTTTCAGCTTGAGACCTCACATTTTTCCCCTGAGAGCCGGCATAACACTGCAGACCGATATTAGTTTTACATAATACAATAATTGTTATACTCTTCAGTATAACTGTCTATGGTCTTCGACCAAAGAAAATAAGGAAACAACGCTAAGAACTGGAGGAGATGGCTGGCCAGCATTGCAATCCATTAAACGTTCTAAAAGATCATATATAAGACTGAGTCTGCGAGAACATCATCACGTACCTTCTGGAAAGATCGCCTCGACAAGGACGGGCATCGAATATCGTTATGACGAGGACGTAACGCTAACAGAAAATTGCCAGGAACATCAACGTACGACTACATGTTGTTTTTTCTTAATATTGTGTATTCTAAACGGGATTTTATTATAACTATATTTATAGAATTAATTATCCATGTATTTGAATTGTTAAGGAAGTAGCTCCTGTTTATATCATAGAACGTTAATATCAAAATTACCAACTAGCATCTCAGAGAGGTAGCGTCGATCGAGAGGGTTGCCCTCGAGGGACGGAGGCAGGCGTCAGTAGGGCCATGGCACCGATACGAGAAACAAGTGCGGCTTAGAACGTTAAACCGCCTCGGTTCACTTTGGACTGAAGATGCAAATACCTCTGGTATACCTCTTGTCACGAGATGAGTTCGGTCCTACCCCTCATTAATTTGCATTAACAAGGAGACCGAGTTCTCGTAATGGA
>JACJUY010006233.1:8094-28371 GCA_014220935.1 Platorchestia sp. MABIK | reverse complement strand
AACATCAATTGCCTCACAAAACATCAATTGCCGCACAAAACATCAATTGCCGCACAAAACATCAATTGCCGCATAGAACATCAATTGCCTCACAAAACATCAATTGCCGCACAAAACATCAATTGCCGCACAAAACATCAATTGCCTCACAGAATACCAATTGCTGCACAGAATACCAATAATTATGGCCGAACTAAACGTCAATTGCCGCACAAAATATCAATTGCTTTCTTCATGAACTCGACATTCCAGCCTCCCGCCAGCCAAGGCAGCACTCGGGCGGCGCTCCAGCGGGCCCAGGAATGTCAATGTCACTCGCACGAATGCCGCGGAGGCCACAACGAATGCCACCGAGTGCAGGCAAGGCGAAGCTTTCGCCATCAAGCCACGGAGGGTAAAGGAAGAGCCAGAGCTGCCACCAGCAATGCCACAGCGGACTAATTAAGAGCTTAAGCTGCCACAAGCAATGCCACAGCGGGCTGATTAAGAGCTAAAGCTGCCACCAGCAATGCCATGGAGGGTAGAAGAAGAGCCAGAGCTGCCACCAGCAATGCCACGGAGAGTAGAAGAAGAGCCAGAGCTGCCACCAGCAATGCCACGGAGAGTAGAAGAAGAGCCAGAGCTGCCACCAGCAATGCCACAGCGGGTTAATTAAGAGCTAAAGCTGCCACCAGCAATGCCACAGCAGGAAAGGAAGAGCCAGAGCTGCCGCCAGCAATGCCACAGCGGCACGGCCCAGACAGAGGCGGCCAGTAGGCCTATGCTAAAAATAAGACGCGGAGGGTCACGGACGCAGGGCAGAACGGACGGCATAGCTGACATGCCGGTCTACGCATTCTCCTGTGAATCCCAAATTCGAGCAGAATTAACTCCCAGTGTGCTTATTCCTTCCCGTTTGATTACTGATCCAAATATCTTTACGTTCTTAGTTATTCCATTAATCTATCTACCCAAGTTATTTATAGTTAAGTTGAACATAAAGGTAGACCTTAGAATAGTGTTGATGATAGGATGCCGTAGAAGTTTCTGAACTTATTCGAACCCACAAGTAGCTATACTCAAATATGTCCATTGTAATAGACTCAAGAAATTATCTACTGATGTATTGCTTGTGCAAATTGATTTTTTAAATGGTTTTACTCACTTAATTTGTGAGATTAGTACGATTAGGCACTTGGTGCCTATAGCTTTCCACTGGGTTACTGACGCGACCAGTTGTATTTACAAGGATTCTATCAATTCACTAGCAAATTAACTCAAGCTCCTAATTTATCTCGTGAAAACCATACGATGAAGTTTAGCTATTTTGCTTATCTAATGAATCGAAGGGTTATACATTACTCCTTAACACTTAGACTGCAGCGTGAGCCACCGGTGGATAAGGAACGGATTTCAATAATGCAGCTGACCGACGAGTAGTCACAAACTTAATGTTCATAAACAATCAAAACTAAATGAAGATTCGGTCCAGTTAACGCTTGCTATTTTCAACATTGCATACTACAATTTACTATTAATTTAAGGGAAATATTAAACTTCAGTTTTACCTGCCGCAGTCAAAGCGTTAAATTATCGGATCATGTCACCATACTTAAATTCCGTCTTAATTGAACAAACAACAGAAACCTCGACAAATCCCATTTTCTTCAAGTGTACTGCACGCCTTCAAGTGTTCGCTACCATTCAATCACCAAATGATTAGTGAAATATTCAGTATCAAATCCCACCAATACATACGCCACTACTGTTTTTACAAATTCATATTAGCAGAATACTACTTCCCTTGGATCCTGTCAAATGTCAGAACAATATGAAAAAAAATTAAAATAAATCCCACGCAACAAATAAGAAATTAATACATAAAAGCATTGAATACTATAATACATGAAGAAAAAAATATGAATACTGTCAATGAATAATATGATGTACATGTATAACACTGCACACTTTTCGCATGGGAATATTGTGCGCAGTAACAGTACGGGAGTCAAACCGGCTTTAGGCATTGAATTTTGAACTTAGGTTTCGTTTTCAAACGGTACAAAATTAAGCGAAACTTCGCACTGTGATGAACATCGATACTCGTACAAACGGTTTAAAAATTAAAGAAACTAGCATTAGCGATCGTAAAATCTGCACTCGCGCAAATACGAATTTAATGTCAATACTATCCGTGCTCTCACAAAGCCCCCGTACGACCCCACACTTCCACTAGAGACCAATTGGAGGACAGATATGCAGAGTGGCCTAACCCACAAAATACAGAATTTTAGGACACTCAAGTTAGAGGCGTGGTGTTCATCGCAGGGTTGCCAAACTGGCTTTTTTTGCCACGTTACTAACTAGGAACAAACTAGGAACTAGGCCACTCTGCCTGAAAGACATCTATGCCGCTATGAGGTAAAATTATCACTTAATACATTCAGCCAATTTTGAACACTGATTTGTGGGTTAGTCCACTCTGCATATTTGCACTCCAATTATTGATCGACGAATTTCAAAACTTTTAATTAGATTATAAGTTAGTTCAAGCCTCTCTGACCAACACCAAATGCTTGAAACTTTACGATAAAACCGGACGTGTGTTAAAATGAAATTGCACATACAAGAGTCACAATCAAACTTTAAAGCGGCAAGTATTTATAAGATGTAAGCCATCTCTTTGTACATAAAATGTCCAAGAGATAATATTTTGGCTGTTTCTCTCAATAACATAACAAGCCTCCGACACGTAACGACTCGTATGGCTTGTCTATCAATTAAGGACCTTTACATTGAAAAAAAATTTAATTTCAATGTGTTGGAATTAAACTCACGTACTAACTTTCTTGGAAATAAACGGTAACATTTACAATTTTTTAAATTTAACGTTTTGCAATACATCTCACGCATCAAGATTTATGGAAATAAACCGTTTTTCTTTCTTTTCTTTTTCTTGAAGCGGCCCCACAAAGAGCATGTCTTGGCTAAAGCGCCAGAGGGAAGACAACGGAAGCGAGGGAGAGAGGCACGCTACAGAAGCCCCACGTGTGCACCAGGTGTCGTCACAGCAAATGTTGGAGAGGCGAGGGAAATGCAAGGGGTACGCGCGAGAGTAATAGTAACTCATCAATTACACAAAACTAATGTGAAAGAAACGAGAGAGTAATGCAATGATAACAGAAAAGTGAGGCAAAGACAGTAACACGAAAGCAAAGTTAGGAAGATGAGAGAATAAAGCTAGGACAACACGAAGTAAAGTTAGGAAAATGAGACAGGAAAGGTAGAACGACAGCAAAGATAGGAAGATGAGATAGGACAGCTAGGGTAACGAGAGCAAATGTAGGAAGCTGAGAGAATAAAACTAGAATAACACGAGAGTTAGGAAGATGAGACAGGAAACTAGGATGACAGAAGAGCAATGTTAGGAAGGCGAGAAAATAAAGCAAGAATAACTCGAGAGAAAAGCAAGGGTTAACGTAAAGGTAACGCGAGAGGGATTGCTCAGCCGCCCTCAAGCCGTCATGTACACAGAACACGATATCCCACTACCGGTGAACGCCGGGGCCTCCTATGAATAAATCTATAAAACAAGGCACCATAACAAACGCCAGCATCTGCAACCACGGAAAATTGAAATCTTATAAACAACAGCGAGAATGTTACTACCTAGCCGCAGAAGCCTACGGACGTTACTTGGATGATCTGAGTATCACGAAAACTATGTTGACTTGGTATAGGTGCTGACTATTACAAGCCCGTCAGCGTGAAAGTATTCCCATTAGTTGTGCCCACCACCACTAGCTTCAACATTAAAACTGCTATGAAGTAATAAATAGATTGATCCACAGCATTGAATGCGTGTGAAACTAACTCGTTCTGTGTTGGTTGAAATATGCTCTCTCTTCCACTTTGATGAACATGTCTACTTTTTATAGTGCATTCATAAATATTGATGGAAAATCTTCAAGAAACCTGGGTAGACTTTCAAGAAATTATCGCGCTGGACTTTTCACGTCTTATATTCCTAGAAAAAGTTTTCGTATCGTGCGTAGCAAAATTCATTGACATGCTGGCACCAATTTTTCTTAGCAAATGCTAGATATTAGAATGAGATCGCATAGCAATTCCCGTTTCCCGCGCTACAATGAGTTTAAAAAACACTCGTGAGTTGAAGCATGAAGAACAGATTCCAGCTTTGTCATGGTGGTTTTCTAATAACTTCACTTTCTGCACTTTTTCCGCTTTCCTTTGACTTGACACCATATAGAAGTAGAAGTCAAATGTAAATTTGAATCTCGGTGAAAATTACGAATTCACAACAATATTAGTGGTGATAGGATACATACTGATAAGCGTTAATCGAGAGCAATACATCATTTCGCACCATCACCAACACTCGCCGAATCAACAAGGGAGTTGCTTCCTATGCATCGCAAACACAAGCATTTTGCATTCTAAACATAACGTGGTCACCCATTAAAAAGCATAATACACACACATACAGTTCGTAAAATACAGCCAAATTCTTACCTTCGCACGACTTCCCGCGTAAGTAGAGGCAGAGGCTACGAAGTTAACCGCAGAGTCCAGCCCTGTTGTATGTATATAGGGTCTGTTGCAGCTGCGAGTTTTAACGTTGACCGCGATGGGTTAAACTGAAGTTTCAACATTCAACTCAAATTTATAAAGCGAATTGGAGTAAGCTATTTTGAAATTAGCACACATTTACGGGATCGTGCCTTCGTTTCATTTTGATCGAGTATTCATAAAAATTGAGCTAGTGGCTACTGGTTGGTCAACAGCGTTATGAAAATCCCTTCCGTGACCATCGGCGGCTCACATCGGAGTCAAAGTGTTGGCATGTAAAAATTTCAGCAATATAATAGGCTATCTAAGAGATCCAAGGCTCTCGATCTTCGAGCAGGAAGTACGCTCTCCACAAAATACACTAGCATCGTGACTAAGGAAGTGAGAATATATAATAGATGACATTTACCAACAATTGAGAAAATAACTAGCAAGTAAAATATCTTTCGGAGAAGCAACGCAAATGAGCTTGGAATAATTTTGCCAAAGTCTAAATAAAGTTCCAACACTTACTGACGAGAACAAATTGAATTTTTCTCATTTTTTACGCAGTGAAATCCGAAATTTCAGCGTAACTACGTAGAGCGGTAAGTCCTATATTAGTATGCATAAGATAAAAAAGTCTATTCCCCACAAATGTACAGAGTACCATTGATTCCTTTATTGATAAGAATACATGGTGTCACAATACCCGCGTTATAAGTCGAAAGGATCACCATGATAATGAAATTGTCGAAGTCGCAAAAAGTACGTAAAAACAATCAGTAATCCTACTTTTTAGTAGCAATGGCAGTAATGAAGTGATAGGAGAGTGGCACCTTCATATTCGTCCCGGGCGACCCTGATGTCCTAGAGAATTTATTGTAAGAAGACAAATCCACGAAGAGAACTTGGAGGCCAAGTGGCACTCCCTCACGGAACTCAAGGTGCTCCACTCGCACCTGTACACATGCGCTTGTCCAACTCGAGATTAGCACGTCGCTTGCGATGCGACCCATCGGTGGGCTGTGCTTAAGTTTTTCCTGCTGTGAAACGACCCACCGATGGGCTATTTGAAAATTTTTAACAATCTTTTAAAATTAATGGTATTTAATAGAGCCACTTAATGTTAGGTATTAATAAAATCGCTAACAATTTTTCAATTGAAAAATTAGTTGCATATTAAACTTCAGTTTTACCCATCGCAGTCAACTATCGAATATTCGACTCTGATTTAAAGTCACGTACAGTGGGTAATTTTGAAAATAGAAAACATTAACTGAATCATGTCATTCTTAAGTTTTAATTAAGAATTTGTCAAAATTTAGAATGTGACTACTGGTCGGCCAGCAGCATTATGAAAATTCTCTCTGTGGCCACCGGTGGCGCACGTTGCAGTCAACGTGTTAGGATGCATAGCTAATTCTATATTAAATTATAATTCTTTAAAAAATAAAAATTTGACCAACAAATTCAAACTATGAAAAAAATCAGCCCATTTAACCAAAACAGTAATTCTTTGAACAAAAGGATGTTTATTGAATTCAAGATCAATCAAGTGATCTCCAGCCTCCGAGTTCCAAATGAAGAAATTTTTTGAACGCAAGATAAACTAACAAACTGAAGTTCTCGTTCTTCCGATAATGAATTTGAAATCAAAGACAAACTAAAGGCTATAAAGTCCTCTGCTAACTACGTTAGTCAGACCGTCAAATCGTTCAAACTACCACGCATCTCTTCAAACTAAAAAATTCATTCAGCACAAGGACGACTAATCCACTTTCACTTCCTCTCCAACTATGGTAAAATTATTTTTTTGGCGAGTTGGCTTTCGTAGAAAATAAAGACGAGACGTTTGGGCAAAGCGCCGAGAAAAATTTGCATGGAGATCACTTTCTGAAGCATGTGCGAACACTTTCGAAAACTATTAAAATGTTCTACAAGATCGAAGAGTTTCTCAGATAATGAATACCTCAGTTTGAACACCAGAGTTTTGAAAATACAGCCACACTACTCAATTTGGCTTTTAAATCAGAGGAAAACACTTCACACAAAAGAAAGAATCACACAATTTGAACACTCAAGTTTCGACAAAATCGCTCCAACTGTCAATTTCGTTTTCAAATCTGAGAAAAAACACTTCAGAATAAATAATCACGCAGTTTGAACACTTAAGTTTGACAGAATCGCCCAAACTATCAATTTCGTTGTCAAATCTGTGTAAAACACCATTGGCACAAAATCGAAACAACGCAGGACCAATACGTGAGCAGCACCCCACTGGAAAGAAAATCTCAAGTTACTAGAGGAATGGCACGGAGTGACTTACGATAAGCCATCAGCAGAGCGCATAACGCAGTTAATATACTGTACCTTGTATGAAGCTGTGGACAAAAAAAAACACTTAAATCCAGTCAGGAAACTAGAAGCCGCGTTCTCCATGGCACTGGTCGTACTTGAGCTCTATTTAAGCCTAATACTCAAGGCGAGACAGGCTAATCCTTGAGAGGTGCCCCGCATACGTCGATTACCGAGCCACTTGCGCCGTCATTTGAAGCAAGTGCGCAGTTTATGTTCTTGAACATCTTATACAAGCAAGTGACATTTGAGAACGCTTCACCAGAGTTGAGTGAGAACTCGCACATTCTCAGAAAAGTTTGAAGCGTAATTGTGTACAGGACGCAACATTATGCGATTATAAGCTTACGCGGCCCCTCAAAAATGACGGGATTCAGTATTTTCCTCGAATAAATTTTCCAGATGTGGATGACAAATATATCCATTCTAATAGTACCCGCGAATGACATTTTCTTGTACTTGTGCACTGGTGAAACTCGTATCACAGATACAGTCATTAAGCATCCTTGTGAACGCGACAGAGAGACGGAAGAAGCGGACAGCAAACAAATGTATAAAATCAATAAATTAACACAGTACAGGCATTATTAGGAAAGATTCCAGAAAATCCCGTTACCAAAAATTCTTCCGGTACGCAAGACCCCTAAAATTAAGAAATCTCAGAGGATGAGGTGTCCCGTTTCCCATTATAATAAACTATTCTTGTGCCTCTTATTTGTCGGGTTGAACGTGAGATGCCAGCGAAGAAATTACATTGAAAGCAGTCTCAAGTCAACAATTAAGCTCCAACAATGTCATTGTCTGTCATCCTGGACAACGTGTCAGACCATTTCTCTTGTACAAACGAGAAGTTAATTTCGTTAACTTCAGTTTAGGTCGTTCGCTTAAGTCATACGTGAAAATATCTGGAAACGCCGCAAATTCTCGAGTCATGCTACACTTATCAATTGACTGTAATACCTGACTGTAAAACTTGACATGGTCGATGAGTATCTTGGATACCACACGCGAAATTCTTAACAAAGCTGAATGGCTGTGACGGCACTGCTACCATGCATGCTTTTCATGCTATGAATGTGAGCCTATTGGGAAAATTACTTACAATTCACAAAAAAAGTACGCAGAGCTAAAAATAGATCTGGATTTTAAAATAAAATTCAAGCACTAAACAACTTGATTGCTCAAATTTTTATTAAAAAAAGCTGAAACTTCAGAATTTTGGTCAACAAAAAAAAACAGCAAGTGGGATAGGCAAGTCAACAAAATAACTTGCGCTGCTAACTGTAGCACCCTGACTACGTGAGCAAATAGTTTCGAAATTTAGCGTGTCAGCCGGATTTGCAAACAGGAGTTGAAGAACAGCAGCAGCAGCAGCCAGGATGAGGCAAGCAGCACAACTGATGAACCGCAATCTGTCTTCCTTTACGGCCCAATTTTCCTGGCAGTTTCGTTTCTTCTGTCGGCACGTGACTAAGGCGAGTGTTGTGAAATCCCAGCAAGTTTCTACAGAATGACGTACAGCACATGAGCTGAGTTTCATACGGAATGTTCGTATAGCCATCGCGTATTTTAGATTTTTATAGAGAAATACGTTTCACAATAAAGTATGCGAGGTAAGTATGAAATACAACTAATGTCAGTGCTAAAGGCATCAATGAAAGCTTGCATAATTATTTTGCGTTTAACATTTGGCCACTGGTGGCCAAAGAGAAGATTTTCATAGTGCTGCTGATCAAACAGTAGTCACGAACTGAATTTTCATTAGTACTTAATAATCGCTAAATGAAGGTACGATCCAGTTAATGTTTGTTATTTTCAATATTGCTTAATGCAATTGACCTTAAGATTGAGTTCAATATTGAACACCAGTTTAACCAATTGCAGTTAACGTGTTAAACCTCACTATCAGTCGCTCACTGAAAGGAGTCTGAATGAAAGCCGTTGAAAAAAAGGCACGTTGCTTTTCTGAGCACCTTGTTATAGCGCAGCGTACAAACGATGACCTTCAAAGGCTACCTTTCTATCTCAATGTCAAATGCATGCAACCTACGTACGTTCCAAGTGTGATTTCTAACGCAATGTTTGGACGCACGCTAACGCAATCTCACACACCAAAGTGCGGGAAAACATCCGGCTATCATTCATTTTCACCCAAAAAACAGCCCACAACGCAATTTGATCGATTAAAATAAAACAGACGTTTGAGCAAAGCGCAAAAACAATGCACGAAGATTATTTGATTAGATAAGTTGGTTCAAGCCTCCCTAAACCTAAAAGGAGGCTCAATTATGAAACCTAAAGGTGCTCCAAATCGAGAAAGGAGGAAGACACCGTTTAGCATCGAATTTATGGAACGGGGAACCTTAGCACAAGGTGTGTTCCCACGCAAGACCCCATGCTCACAGAAACAAGTTGGGAAAGAAGTTTGTGCAACAAGATAAAAGTTAAAGAAGATAGTCAAAAGTACTGAAAAAGTAAAGCAGTGAACCAGAAAAACATGGCCTGGAAGAAAATAAAAATAAACTATTTGATTTCAATAAAAGAAAGCCCTGCCTAGCCTTTAGCTCCGGGCCTTACATCTTCCCTTGGGAGTACAACTTCCCATATTTACGATAGTTGTAGTTGTTTCCTCCTAAGGGAGTTTGCACGGAGGAACCGTTTTGGAGCAGGCGCCTACACTTGAGGCAAATTATATAAATATGTTCTACTTGGTCCAACAACTTGTGAAATAGTACAGCCTAGAGCAGCAGTAAGTGCAAGCAGAAAATCTATAAGTCGTCAATATTGTTCACACACCGCCAAGGTGAGCCTACAGCGACCACTACTCTCGCGTACGTCACTATAGTCAGAAGTTTCTTTCAAGGGTGGAGGGTTGACAGATTTCCCACTTTCACAGCAGGAATATATACGATAGGCATATATACGATAGGCATATACACGATAGCAGGCTGTGCTAAAGAGACACTGAACATGAGAAAATCAATCAAAATCTAAAAAAACTAGTTAGGCTAACACCAGAAGAGGTGGAACGCCATATTTAAAAAGTAGTGTTTACATTTCTTACATTAGATTTTATGGTTGAAAATACTACTCAGAATAACATACGAGTCTTGAACAATAGAGGACTCCTGAATTTCGTACAGTTACCTGGTGCAATAAAGAAATCTAATTTTCCCCAATATCAGCAAGTTAGGAATTACTGGACGTTTTTCAGAGCCAATGATCAGCACAGGACAACAACACTCAGAGACACATCTCGTGGGCCCCCATAAGCTGTTTCAGAATTTAATCAAGTATATACCTATTAGGCCTTACCACCCTAACTGCAATGGGTTAAACTGAATTTCAATATCCAATAAAAATTCAAAGTC
This sequence comes from Platorchestia sp. MABIK, assembly GCA_014220935.1. Lineage (NCBI taxonomy): Eukaryota > Metazoa > Arthropoda > Malacostraca > Amphipoda > Talitridae > Platorchestia > Platorchestia sp. MABIK. The sequence goes on along the minus strand of JACJUY010006233.1, from coordinate 18,094 downwards.
AATTGTACTGAGTAATTTTGGAAATAACAAACATTAACTGGACCGTGCTTTCATTTAGCGTTAATCAAGTATTCATGAAAATTGAGTTTGTGACTACTGGTCTGCCAGCGGTATTATGAAAATCCTCTCCATGGCCACCGGTGGCTCGCGTTGCGGTCAAAGCGTTGAATTAAGCATGCAATAGTTCCCCCAATTCGGCAATCGGTTGAGGAAATAGTACACCGATGAAACGGTTTTGTGGCGTCTTCGGTGGTGAAACATCCTTTATAATAATAATGAGGAAATAGTTCAGAGTCAGTTTCATGAAAGATTCATACTATATTACAAAATAGCGGACATGTAGTTCAAAATTTTTATTAAACCTTTTCAAGATAAACCTGTCGTGTAATCTTCCAACATTTAACCAGCTCACGAGATTCCACGCACAAACATGAATTTGTTTCGTGAAAATTTCGAAAGTTGTTTTTAGAAATCGACTTGGTGGGAATAAGAGTCTTGACGCACCTATACTTCTACACGAGACGCACTCATCGCAGAGCAGTAGGTGGTTAACAAATAAAGCGTTTCTCCGCAATTGTTTACCGAAGACAAGAGATTTTTATCCCACCAATAACTTCAGTAATTTGAGAACATGTAAAAACGAAGATTAATTTACAGGGCCGTGAAAATAAAACGCCGACATGCGCACTCGAATAACGAGCGTAAAAACGACAGCAAATAGTGATCTTGCTGGGCGTTCTTTAAATGCGTAACACACATTACAACTAGCCAAAAATACACCAAAACTAAACTTAACACGTTAACTGTGATGGTTTACACTGAAGTTCAACATTCAATTCAAATTTAAAGTCAATTGTGGTAATCAACTTTGAAAATAGCAAATATTACCTGGATCAGGCTTTCATTGAGTGTTTATAAAAAATGAATGACTGCAGGTGACCACCGGTGGGTCACTTCGCAGGAAATGTGTTAGGACAATTTTACAGCATAAATTGCCCAAAATAGCACGATTTACCAGGGCAAGGCAACGAAAATGAATAGAGAACCGCGCCGCGAGACCGTGGGAACACCTTTACCTGAGATCTCACTTGCGTATCCACACTACGCGACTGCCCAGTGCCCTGCATCAGTGGCATGAATGACTGAGGGCACACAGCACCAAAGTATACGGGCGCAATTCCAAGGATTTCTTCTCAATGAAGGAAGGACACAAAGAGATGTGGAGAAAGAAGAGCCAGCAATAGTAAGAAGCAGGACGGCTAACTCACCTGCTGAAGGATGCTAAGTGCGTAACCTCTCAGGCTTGTTAAAATCACCAAAAAATCTTCTTGAGCAATTCAAACACTCGAAAAATGGTGTGTGCTAAATTCACTCCAGCACTTCACTTATCACATATAAAAATACTCTGACAAAATTAACATCACCGTGCACGTCTGCGTAGAACTAGCAATGGTAGGCGGTTCAGCGAAGCAACGCGCGCTACCTCTCCCGGTCACATGTCATCACCAACTGCCTGTTTAGCTGCCTGTTACAGTGGCGCGAAAGAGGAAGTATGCGTACCGGCGCTCCTAGAAGTACAAAATGATTCCATGACGTAATTAAAAATGCATATTAAGATTATCCCTTTAAATTGAAACTAATGTTTCATGCAATAGAAAATAAAATAAGATTTCGTAATAAAATATTCAGGCAAGTCTCTCATACACCTGTATTAGCCCAGGCAAGCGGCATCTCTCCACAGAATGGTTGCGGTGAACCGCAAGCGAAAATGCTTCCATGTGAAAAGTAACTATTTATGAGTTAGGGTTGCATTTAAATAGTTTTAACCGCTGAAAAACAAAATAAAATCTGTTCATTTTGAAGCAACTTTTTATTGAATGCAAGAAAACAGAAAGAAATACGTCTTTTCTTTGTTTTGAGGCAAAGGGATTCCAGACGTACGATGATGTAACGGTCGTCTAGCACACGCCGAGTCAGTCGACTGGAATGTATGTATAACTGGTTTAAGCAAACGTCAAGAGCACACAAAGTTCCTGTACTTGCAGAAAGGACTCAGACCGTGTATATAATAAGTATTAGCATGGTATGGGAGCTTCCGCGGCCATACTACAGGTTGAGAGACGATGCTAGACAGCGGCAAGTCGCGGACTCGCGGTTATGCTTCAGTGGAGCACAACCGAGGATAGAGGGAGAGTGGGAGGGAGTATGAGCGTTGGTGTCGAGCGTGTAGCTCAAACGGATGTGAATATTAAACATCTTGCGCGTTAGTTTAGAGCTGCATCCTTGAAGTGTTCTTTTCCCTGTGAGCTAATTTACCTTAGGAACTTTTTAGTTGAAACGTTACGCTGAAGCTCTGGAATCCTTATAATTGTACTATTTAACAGTCATGAACTCCAACAGAATTATTGATTTGATCGTAAAGTGTACAAAAGAGCTTAGGCAACAATCTATGTCATTAGTATTGTTGTTTCCATGCAGCGATTGCGTAATTCGATCAAGGTCCGAACGTGAGATGCATCTAAATGACGTACCACAATTTCAACGAAGAAACCCAACCTTATCCCTTAACTGATGTAATTGAATTTACTTCATCAAAAACAGCTTTTCGTAAACTACAAAATTATACTCGAAGAATTTTGAAAGTACACAACATTATTTATGAAACTTTGACTCGTGAATTATAAGTGATTATCTTGAGTTATTAAACAAAATAAGGTAACCAAAAGACTTAATTCAAAGATTGAGCCATGAAATAATGCACAGTATTTCATTTGCTAAAGTTTTTGTGTTTGAACGAATTGGCATTAAATATTCAATTTTACTTGGAAATCTTAATATTTATTACATCATTATTTGTGTGTTCAAGTTAGTTTTCTATGTTTAAGAGACAGAGCGCGACTGTCTTGCCTTGGAAGATTTGGGTTTGCAAGGAAATTTGTCTTTATAATCTTCAGCTTTAGTTAACGAATATTGTCATGATTTGTGGACACACAAAGACCCAATCAAGAACCCCTTCCTCCTCTCAAACAGCAATCACTCGCTTGTGGGTCTTTTTTCTGGTATCGTCATTTTTATTGCTCGTGCCACTTCTAAAAAGATAACGGTGGCAGGAAGCCTGATATCAATTGTACAAAATAACAGCAAATCATGAGGCAACGGTTTTCATTCCTCTGTACAAATATACATCGATAGAGAAATACTGCGAAACTACATACATCACTCCTCACGTTCATGCACAGGTAAAATCGACACCAACATAGTAAAGAATTCTTATCGAGGATAATCAGTAGTCTGACCTTATTTCATGATAAAATAATTGGTATTTTCGAATTGACCTGAGCGGCTCACAGCACCAGCGCTGCTTTTCAGAGTTGCGCATACTCGTCTGTGTCCGAGAAAATACGTCCGGGTCCGCTGAATAAGAACGCCACTCCCGGCAGCGCCGACCCTGAGAAGCCTCTGTGAGGTGGTGATGTCGAATATATTGTAATTAGTGCTATGCTAGATAACCCTATAGAGAATTTCAATTGGATGAAATACCTAATGAAAGTTTTATTAACTTTAAATGTTCAAAACTGCCTGTTATTCAGCTTAGTTCACGTGTTTCATATAGTATTACGTATATATATATATATATATATATATATACATATATACGAGAACTCTGAAGCAAATTTAAAAAGGATGAAAAATCTAATGAAAGTTTTATTCAGTTTGAATTGTTCAAAATTGTTATTCAGCTTAGTTTACGTGTTTTTTGTTCCTTAATGTCATAAAAAGAAGAAAAATTATGATATCTTGAATGCTCTCCAAAATAAGACCCGTTAATCCTAAAAGAACTTCAACAACTCGTGCTACATTTTTTCCCTCTCTGTAAAACAGTTAAGGAATTCAGGACTCTCATCCTCAGGTTTTCAAATCATCAACCATCAATTAACAAGAACTGCAGTGCTTTCGTTTGATTTTTTTATTTACAATGTTTTCGTTTGAATATTTTTAAATTTCAGTGTTTTCGTTCGAATGTTTTTGAGTTGCGATATTTTCGCTTAAATATTTTTGAATTGCACTGTTAGTGTTTTCATTTGATATCTTCGACTGGCAGTGTTTTCGTTTGGATGTTTTCGAGTTGTACGAACGAAAAAATTGGATGTGCAAACGTTTAGAAAAAATTTTCCGTTTTGCGTCGTGTGTTTGTAGGTATGGGGAAACAGAGAGACAAGGCTGAGTTAGAAACTCAACCAAATAAAAGGGGAAACTGACGAACTGACAAGACCGACCAAAAAACTCCTCTAACTGCACTCCCACTCAATTTCGGGAAACGTATGTCTACCAGAGAGTCTTCGTGAGGCGAATGGTTTCTGAAACATTTTCTGAAGTAGCCTTGTTATTTATTGATCGGGCTAAAACACAGCGAGCAGATGTAATACCTGATCGGACTATAAGAATTCAAAAAGCTACAAACTTGTTTAGTGTTACTAAAACAGTGAATCTGATAACTATGAAGCAAAAGCTTCAGTTCATAGATGCTTTGAAAAAAAAACTTTTGTCAGCTTGCGCAAATGAAATTTTAAATTAGTTGCGTGAGTTGCTGATGTGAAGATGTGAAAATATTCCTCTACTAGTCACAAAAACCGAAGAACAATCCAAATCAAAGCTGGGTAAAGTTGCAGTTTAAGGTCATGTCAATGAAATTTTTTCTTCTTTTTATATGTAGTGTATTTTTCGATGTAGAATCCGAATTTGAAAATCATTTTGGTCGGGGGCCGCTATTTTCAAAGCTATGTGAAAAAAAACGAAGTAGGGTAAAAATTCCTGTAATAACTGACAGCAGGTTTTTGGGTGGGGGAGAATGAGGAAGAAGTATAAGAAGAAAGTATGAGGAGGGAGAAGAATCACGAAAGTTTCTAGAGAACGCAAACGAGACGCGTCTGGCAACATCGGGGAACGCAACCTAACCTAACCTTATTTTCCCTCTTGATTCTCCCCCACCCAAAAATACCGCTTTTCAATGGGTCCCCATTGCTGTGAGTCATTGCAGAATTTTTACCCTATTTCTGTTTTTTTTCCTACAACTTTAAAACTAAAGGCCACCGACAAAAATGAATTTCAAATTCGGATTACGCATTGAAAAATACACTAAATTTATAGAGAAGAAAAATTTTTATTGACACGACCTTAAACTGCAACAATACCCAAAACTGACCAAAACCTGTAAAGAATATTTATTGAACTTCTCTTCAACACCGAAGTTTCGCCCTCCGTTTTCGTCGGCGTCGTCTTCTGCAGTGGTGAGTACAGCCAAAATGTTCTGTTATGTTCATTTTAGTGTTCATTTATTGCAGTGAATGTGCTCACGTTCTATTTACATTCGTAGGTGAATAAATTTTCCAGTGCTGAAAACTAGAATCGGCATTATAATAGATTATGTGCGTATCAGTTTGAGTGTTAAGACTCCAGTCAGTGTTAAGATTTTACGTTTATCATTTTCAAAAGAATCAGATGAATCGTACGTACATAGATCAATTTTATAAGGAAAAATGGTTTCGGTTTGCTCGCGAACTGAGTCAGTTGGACTGGGAAAATTAAAATAGTTAAAATGTGATAGATTTCAATTTTGAATTTTGTAAGCAGAGTGCATTGTTTTCAAACTGCGTCTGTTGTAAAGTAACTTCGTGATAAATTACATTTCAATTGCATTTTTGTGAACCTTTGAATTCTGGATGCTACAATATCGAATTTGAGTTAACGAATTTCTCAATTAAACTTTACAATATGGAGCCAGAGATGGAATTAATTTACGACGTCTTAGCGGTACCGACTGTTGCGAAAGTTTCCAGTTGGCTACCTAACGTGATAATTTGCAGCTATGATGTTCAAGTTTGAGTTTTTATTTCCAATAAAATGTAAAATCACAAACCTGACAACCGGTCAGGGATGTCAGATGTTGTGGGCACAAATTTTCAATGAAAAAATCTATAACTCAAATATTTTGCCCAGAAAAAACAGATAAACGTTTACTGACAGCCTGAAAGACAGACATCTGCACCGCTATGAGGCGAAATTTTCACATAATCCACTCTGCCAGTTTTGACCTCTGATTTATGGGTTAAGCCACTCTGCATATTTGCCCTCCAATTGTACCGCTATGACAATGTGAAATATTTGAAAATTTGGCTCCTGGACCCAAGATCATCCCCGTTTTTCACGTTTCCTAAGAAATTCTCACAATTGGGAACTTTGTCTTCGTGCTGCTGTTTCAGCTGTTTATCAACTGTTCATCAGCTGTTACAGCAATTCTTTGCATTATTACCGTTGTTCTGAACTTACCCTAAAATGCCAACAATGTTTTTATTGTTTCCCTTAATGAGCTTCGGTGCTTCTACTTGAACTCTCTAATGCTCTCTTATCATTTGAAACTTTTTATGCGAGGAATCATCAGCTCGATGGTATGACATTTCAAGTAAACGTCAATGACCTGCAAATTTCAAGGCAAATATTATCCAACTTTTGTTAATTCAAAGGTAAGTTTCGTATAACTGCTACGAATTCGTGGAAAACTTTTGTAGAACTGCTGAGAATTCAAAGGTGTGTTTCGTATGAATACAACGCATTCAAAGAAAATCCTTGTCCAACTGCTAGGAATGTTAAGGAAAATTGCACCCATCTTCTGCGAATGCTGAGGCAAATTTCAGAGCCAAAACACCGAAGCAGACATCAAACTGCAGGCGGCAATAATTGCAAACTTGCGCTTCGTGACGCTTTAATTTGACACCAGCACTTTCCCTCCATTGTTCGAACTCAACGGTGACCTTTGAAACGGGTTTAATTTTAGTTCTAAGTCATTGCTCGCAACTGCCAGAAACGCTCAATGTCTCCGCTGTGACGACCGTGATTTTTCAGTGAAAATAAGGCAGCGTTTTCACAATTGCTGTTCTAAAATAACACTATTTATACCACAATAACCCAATATTTATACGAAGATAAACAACATTTTAGCTCTAAATGCGTTGGTTTCATGCGGTGATTCAAACTAATACGTACTTTGAGCAAGTTTAATGTTTATTCGAAAAGCATCATTCCCTACTTCAACTTTTTCGCTGTAGAATGTGTGATTTTATCCGCTCTAGTACAGCCTTTGCACTGAGCGGCCAAAACAATAGTTGTTCCGACGATTATATTGTCTAGATCAGGCAAACAAAATTAAGTACGATATAATTGTGACAGATGGCGTTTTATTAGGATCCAAGCAACAGCTGCAAGGCCTTCATTCAAGGTGTATTTAGTACGATTATACTGACGAGTAGCATTCTAGCTACAAATCTCAGTTATACACCAGTTCGTTTTCTTTGTATAGATTCTCCTCTACTAGCTTGTTACTGTTTATTTGTTCCCGTTATTTTTTAGGTTTTATCTTTGGTCGTTTATTTCTTTCATTATTGTTCATTCGTCATTGTTTTTTTCATTCATACAGAAATCAAAAATTTACTGAGATATTTGATTTATTAGTGCCTCCACTTCTATAATTCCCTCATTTTTGTTTCTTATGCGAACTCGTTTATATATTTTCACCACTCGATTACTTATTAGTCTCTCATTTATTGGTTCGTGGGCTTCCATTATATATTACGTTTCCATGAACGTGAGAGACGTGAACACCGAAGTGAAGTAAGTCCGAGCCTCTTACCTCTCTCTCAGCGCTGATAGAGAACCGACCACTAAGGATGTCAAATTAACCCTTTTTTTGGCTAAAGATTCTCAAAATCAGAGTTTTTGAATAAAATTCTTACCTAAAGAGCACCCAGCTCAGGCAACCCTGCACAGTGATTTGTATGGCCCTACTTCGTTCAAAACAAGTTATAAACGTGAGAACTTTGAATAAGAAATACAAGCTTGGCAAGCTTGCTAGGCACCGCTACGGTAGCTGGGGTATCGCATGTCTTGCTTGCGTCAAGAAGCTTCTGTTACGCCGCTTGTTTTCAAGGAATTTACACATCCTGTAGAACATTCTTTTTGTATAAATATGAAATTGTAATACTTTTGACTTTGAATTTGACGTTATTCCAAGACCGTTTTGTTCGGGAGGTTAATTAAAATACTAGAGAATTATTTCGTATCACGTTCAATCTAATGCTACCTGCACCTTGTGTAGTGATGATGTTTTTGAATTTTGTGACATGATAGAAGATTATACGCGTCCCTATCTTTCGAATAGCCTAAGAATTGAAGTGAATTTTGAGAAAGATTAGAAATTAAAGTGAATTTGAGAAACGTGCAAAATTAAAGTGGATTTCGAGAAATCGATAGTACTGAAAGTAGATTTCAAGAGATCCATAGTACTTAAGGAATCTCTGAAGATGTACTAAATGAAGGGGACTTAAATAAACGTGCATCACTAGAAGAAAAATTCGAGAGATCTATAGTATTGAAGCGAATTTTAAAAATCTTCAAGATTAAAGTCAATTTTGGGATCTGTGGAATTTGAAAGTAAAGTTTAAGAGACTAGCTATTTCACATTGAATTTTAAACTGCGTATTCTTGAAGGAGGATCTCCAAACAATTAAAACACAAACACAAAATAATCTCTTGGCACTATTTTGAACAAATGATGTGCTCTTTAACGTGGCACTGGCGAAGCTCGTCTCAGCGCACGCTGCCGCACCTACATAAATGTGTTTCCGTGCTCTCTGTCACCGAGCTCTCTGTCACCCTCACGTGGGGTAGAGTTGAGCTCTAAAACAGGGGTCGGCAAGGGGGTTGAAATCGACCCCTGGGGTCGACATTTTATAACAGTTTCTTTTTATTTATGGTCATCAAAACTGTCAATAATGGTTTAATATTTTTTTTACCTATTTGGATGTGTATGTGCATGGAGGGAGTCGATGTAAATACAAATATCCCATGAAGGGGTCGACGGGTAAAAAAAATTGCCGACCCCTGGAACAGGCTTGTGTCTTAACACGTTAACGGCGTTTGCGCGGTTGCTTCGGTCGGTTTCGTTAAGTGGAAAAAGCCGTATTGAAAATTTGGTTTTATTGCTCGAATACATGTTTAACCTTCATAAGAGGTGTGAAGGATACAATTGCACGATAAAATGCTACCATATGAGCTAAAATTTATTTCGTAAAAGGTAGAAAAATAGTTGAGCTAATATTTGTTTATTCCGGTACGTAAATGAGCAATTTACCTAGTGGTTCACATTTGAAAAAATACGCCGTCAACGTATAAAAACAAGTGTACACGGCTCATCAAAATTGACGGGGTGCGATAATGTTCGATGAAGCGCATCAATCTTGTTTCAGGTCGTATCACAGATACGGTCATTAAGCACATCTCTAGTACCAATTTTACCCCTATGTGAATCCTTTGACAGCGAGATAGAGAGACAGACCGACCAAGCAAGCAACAACTGTGTATTATCCTTACAATATAGTGGATTGCTCTAACGTAAGATCACAAAGGAAATTTGCTTTTCTAATTCCATGGTCAAAAAACAAGAATTCCTCTGCTTTGGCAATCTAATGTAAGAAAACAGATTAGATTATATTAGATTATATGTTAGTTTAAGCCTCCCTAACCGCTACAAAAAAAACGTATTGAAGAGAGGAAGGAGGAAGGCATAATTCAGTGTGGAGATATGGGAACGCGGAATCTATGCAGGGGGGCATGAAAACAGTAAGTTGAGAAAGAAGTTCATGAAACAAGAAAAAAGTTTAAAAAGAAAGCAGTAGGTGCTGAAGAAGAGGACGGCAGTGAACCGAAAAAGACGGTCCGTAACAAAACAAACATACTATTCTATTTCTACAAAAAGAAAGCCTACCTAACCTTCAGCTCGGAACCTCACATAATCCCCCTGGGAGCGCCAATTCCCATAGATACAATAGTTGTATCCCCCTGAGGGATGTAAGAAAGCCAGGAAACTTTGGCCATCCAATGTAAGTAAGCAAGGGAACTCGTTACTTTGGCCATCTAATGTAAGTAAGCAAGGGAACTCGTTACTTTG
>JACJUY010006232.1:31978-46582 GCA_014220935.1 Platorchestia sp. MABIK | reverse complement strand
AAACACTAAAATCACTGTAAAATCTCATCAAATAGCCTAGAACCACTGAAAAATCAGCGTAAAATTCTCCCAATGACCGTCCAATAAAATCCCCCCCCCCTCCCCTCCCCCCAGGTACGAGACCACCAACGGACAATGGCGCAAAGAAAAACGGCTGCGCAACGGCCGTGTTGTGGGAGCGTACGGCTGGACGGACGGTCTGGGCGTGCTACGTCTCTACGACTACTTAGCGGACCAGCACGGCTACAGGGTCGTACGGGAACGTAACTTCAACGTCGCCGACGTAGGCCCTTACGTCGACTTCTTGGATGTCGATGAGTTGGAGCGCTACCTTGTTGGAAATGGCGGTAGGGCGAGGGTGGGGCGAGATCAGGCGAAGTATAGGGCCAATCACGTCGTATCTACATACAACCAGGGTAAGCAAACCCAATACCAACCGGAACCTACGCACAACCACGTTGAACCACACGGAAGGTTAAACCATCACAACCAAGAAAAAAAATACGTTAATCAACCAAATTTCGGCGATTTTGGCAGAGAACTGACGGTTCCCCGTGTTGATCGGCCGTATCGCAGCAGCCAAGTGTCGATGGACGATCAGAGGTGGTTTGGAGGACCGCATGCCGGCCGATTGGATCGCAAACTGTCGCGCAACGGCGGCAGTTTGTCCGCAAAACGCCGAAAAAACTACCAAAAAGCTCGTAATTACACTCCAAACAATGCTATTGGAACTACAACGAGTAGAAATGATGACGTGGGTCTAGTAAAACTTGTCGAAAGTACAAACTTTGGAACAAATTCTAAAAATGAAATAGTTTCAGTTGCAGAAATCACAGAAAACGAGATTGCTCGTGTCACAAAAAACGACAAGAGGGACAAACGGAGGAGTAACTTCAATAAAATTTCTGATGCTGGCGAACGACGCAAGATAGCGAGAGGGAAGAAACTATTCCCTATTCTCTCCGCCACACCCAAATTCACGAAAAACTTCCCTCCAAAAATTGAAAATAATCACATAATATCATCGCAAATCACAGCCAATGATGACAGTGCCGAAATTGGTCATGATATTGGCAGTGGGGAACGTATCAATGCTACCAATGATGGTATAAATGGTGAATACCAACGCAGTGGAACCAAAAATGGTAACTTGGATACCAGCATGGTACCCACCAACAATACCAATGCTTTAATTGGAGCGAATAGTGAAGAGATAAGTTTGAAGCGCGTTCACGCTGCGGGATTTGGCAAGAACAGCGACAAAACCCTTCTTGAACGCAGCAACAACGAAAACGTTGTAGTGAAAAAGAGAAATTTCAGAACGCCAAGTTCACAAAGTAAGATGGACTTCCGTTATAGGGTTCCCATGTCGAGACAGCTGAGAGCGAAATTTGTGGCAACCGATAACTTAAATGCCGCTAGGACTTCTCTAGGATACTAGGACTTCTCCAGGACTCCAAGACTTCTATGGGACTCCAGTACTTTTCTAGGACTTCTAAAGGATTCAAGAGCTTCTAGATTTGATAAGAGTAGTGTGAAGATTCAAGCTACTCCTAAAGTATTGTAAAACTCTTCCAATGAATGTCGAACTACTTCAAAAGTAGCCATAAACCTTGAATAGCCATTGAACAATTGCTGTAAAATTGCCTTAAACCTTGTAAAATCACCTTTGAGTCTTGTAAAATTAGCGTGAAACTTGGTAAAATAACCGTTAAACCTTATAAAATTAGAGGAAAACCTTGTAGAACCAGCGTAAAACTTGTCAGAACCGACGTTCTTGTGTCTAGGTCCGACGTGACGATACCTTGAAGTTCTACTTTAGGACTTTCCTTGAATGGTTCTAGCAGTGGTAGCTTGTTGTGGTAGGATGCATTGAAGGCATCTATTTGTTGTACCTAGGAAGCATTAGAGGTATCTTGGATACATTTGTTATGGATATCTAGGACGCATTTAAGGCATTTACGATTCATTTTTTGCATCTAGGATGCATTTGAGATTTCCTTGAGTACATGTAAAGAATCTAAAATGCGTTGGAAACATTTAGGATAAATTTGAAAAATACAGCATATATTTGAGATATTTTCAATACATTTGTAGTATTTAGGATACGTTTGTAGTATCTAGGATACATTTGAAGTATTTAAGACCACAAAGGAACTAACGTTAGTATGCGGCAAGGTAGAAGAAACAAGGTAGGGTCAAACCAGTCTTTTTTTTCGTCGATCGTGTAATAATGCTGACGTCATGGCGACAAACCAATTGCAGCGCTCAGATTACATCTGGCCACACTGCTAGCCCCAAATCTGGCTCCGCTATTGGCCTGATGACCTGTCGCTATGGTGACGTCATGAAGTTTGTTCGAAATGAAGCCGTTCTATTGGCTAGCCGAACAAGAGGAGGTGTATTTTCCCCAAAGAAATTACTCTACCTTGTTTCCTCTACCGTGGTGTGCAGGAAGCACCTTCTTGGGCATCTAGGATTATGAACATTGTACTTTAAGGACTGTGATGTGATTTGCTAACAAAACTATATAGAATCACTAACAAACTGTAGCGTATTAGTCATCCTTGCATTACATCACACAAGTTACTCATGTGTGACCGTACCAAATATACAGGGCATTCATTCTATGTCATTGTTGACTCATGGGTAGTGTGTGTGTGATAATTTTGTTCACCTAAGCTTTTTGTTGATATATTAAAAAAGAAAGTATGTTGCGTGGACGCGACAGCATTTTTGTCTCACTTTGGTGCGTATCGTGGATACGTGATCATTTACGCATTATATTTATAACTCGCATTTAATTTCGGAGGAGTTGTTATTACTACATTTTTATGAATGCTTTACTAACGCTGCGATGAATGTAATTTTCGTAGCTTTAATTTTAATTTTTATATCATTATTTTTTTTTTTAGTAATTTACTTCCGTGACTTGCATGTCAGTACAACAAGCGTCACCAAACAACTCACATTTGTGAGCTTTTTTCTCACGGGTATGTGCGCTCTATGTATATACTTACACGTACACGGTTGTGTGCAACACATACAGTGTCAGCTGTGTTTTGTGTACCTACATAGGAGTGTGTGCAGTCCGGCATGGAGTTATATATATCAATTGTAAACCTGAAGTTGTACATAAAAGCCAAGTTACTCAACTGATATGGTGCTTGGGTCAAGCTCTCTCGGATGGATGCAGTCGATTTCCCTGTTCCGCTATTTACAACCTAGCCAAACCTAACCTAACCTAACCTAGCCAAACCAACCGTTAACTGCCTCGGACACGCTATGAATGAGTTGAGAGTGCTATAGAGCTAGGATGGTATTTTAGAGGTAGGTAGCTTTGCTAACCTTGTGTCTATTGCTTCTGAAACCCTTCAGGGGGATACAACTCTTGTATCTACGGGAGATTTGCGCTTTCAGGGAAATATGCGAGGTCCCGAACTAAAAGTTAGGAAGGCCTTCCTTTTGTTGAATAGAATAATTGTTTTTGTTTTGTTAAGGACCATCTTTTTTCGATTGACTGCTATCCTGTTTTTCAGCACCTACTACTTTTTCCTTCAACTTTCATTTTGTTCCATGAACTCCCTCTCAATTTACTGATTTTGTGCACCTTGTGCATTGATTCTGCATTCCCTTTAGTCCGTACTAAACGGGGTCTTCTCCCTTCCTCTCTTTGGAAAGCCTTTTGCGGCTAGGCAGGCTTACACTAACATCTAATATACTTTAATCTGCTTGTTCCGAGTAACGAATAAGTTCAACTAATGCATTTAAGTTAACGTCTTCATGTATGACTGGAAGATAGATCGAAAATACAGTATATATGTTTGTGTATACTGTATGCTCTATGCTATATATGCGAGTATGTACTGTGTACTCGATGAATGAAAAACTTTTTTATTTTCTCTAAAGTGACTGTCTATGAAAGTGTTGCGTTCATGGACAAAATTTTAGCGAAAATAAAATTCTCCCGTGAACGCTATCAAGCTGCCTGAGGTGCGATTATGTTCATTTTGTTATTCATCGCTTGCCACATCCATTTGAATTTAATTCTCACGAAATCAAATATAATAAAGGTCATAATAAAATACGTAAACTGGACCTTGTTTTAATATCCAATGCTGAATACTTGAACGGAATCTGGCTGAAGAGCCGGGAGACAAAAGTATGTTGTATTCCAATTAATCAACCCTGATGCATATCTTCTTGTTCACTCGTTTTTCAAATGCCTCATAACTAACACCAGGACGCAATGACGGTTACCCCCGGTCAAGCCGGTCCCCATTTCCGACACCTGGGTAGAGTAGGGAATTGTGGCTGAGTTCTCTTTTTTCCCAACGGGAGAAACACCGCGCGGCACTGCCGGGATTCAAACTGCCGACACCTTCCCGTGAAGAGTGCGCTCGCAACCACTCGGCCACGGTGACCACGGTGTACAATAGAATTTGTACATGACTCATATACTGATGTTGGAGACATTCTTTATGAATGTATGCCTGCCTTAAACTTTTATTTGTGAATACGCTTGTGGTGTACATTTCTGGGTAGAATTACTTGGCGCAAACAAATTATTTCTCCGCTTTTAATATTTTAGAAGGTGGATGAAGCAAACGTAATCGCACAAGAAGTTTTAGATTCTCGAATTGATTTCACGATATAAGTGCTTATCTAGAACTTTTGCTTCATGAAAAGTTGTTCATTGCAATACTAACCTAGCAGAAGTGCGGTTTCGTAAAATTTCGTATCGGACTCTCGATGACTAAAATAGGATAAGAAAATAAAAGAAAAAGTTAACTTCCAATAAAGTTGATAAATGAAGTATATTACATTGGTTTTAAAAATATCTTAACATAAAGAATCCTAAGTTGATATTCACACACGGGTATTGTAACACCCATGTCAATTGTCGAAACAAATGAATGAAAGAAAAATGCGTTTCCTTCGTTGGGTTAATCTGATTTTGGCAATGCATATAAATGCACGTGGCTAAGACAACATAATCCTAGTGATGCAGTGTTGAAAATAATCTCGTTAGTGCGCACTTAAATTGAAGTATGAGCATGGAAACTAGTGATATGAGGGATTAATGTTGAATGTAAAAATGGGTACATTTAAATTATTTTGCGTCTAATACCAACCATGAGGTGAACATTCGGGACAATTTTTCATTCTTACAGATCAACTAGTATACCAAATAACGAGCTTAGAGAGAATACAATATTTCACCGTAACACAAATTTATGTGACTACATTAGGTTGGAGCACTCTTGCCAGTTTTAAAATGAAAAACGATAGTAGAGATGGCTGATTTAAAAATCATCTTATTTTATATATTTACCAAATTTATATTTCCTACGCTAATAATACTGGTACAAAACAGTCCACCGGAGTCAAAAACATGAGAAGGATTGTTGTACAATGCTACCCTTAACAAATGCAACACAGCTGGGGCAACACGAAAAGTCAAAACAATTTAAAATATTGAGGTGCAACATGCTCACGAGGGTAAAAAACGACAAATTGCCACACATGAGTAACGTGAACAGTTAGGACAGGAATATATACAGTATATAAATAGATACTAGTGCAAGGCCCGTTAATATACGGTTAATACAATGTCTTTGATTTTTGAGAGAAAAACCGATCTAACTGTTCCGCATCGATTTGAAGATTTTCATTCCTTCTTTCTTGAGTTTTTAAATTCTCTCGTTCCACTCGATGATGTTCAGCGTCATCCCGAAGAATTTCCTCGCTTCTTTCATGTGTTAAGCTCTTTTTAGCTACTCGGTGTTGCTCTGCATTATTCCGTAGAATTTCCAAACGCCGGTCAAGGGTCAATTTAGCTCTAGCTTCTCGTTGGCGAGCAGCATTGCTTCGTCTTGCCATTTCGCGTTGTTCATATGATCGTCTTCGATGTTTTTCTTGCTGTCGGAGTCTTGCTACTTCTCTCCTGAGGTTGGGCATGTTTCTATCGTTGGTGGCCTCTTTTGCCGGAATTTTATTCTGAAATGTCGTCTATTATCTCTTCAAAGCTTTTCAAGAAAATCACAATTTCGAAAACAATAACTCAAGTTCCAAAATCTTGGGCCTAATACCAAGTGGTAGCCTGGTTACTGGTCAAACGAATTTAAAACATTTTTTTCGCATAATCAATTAAAAATATCAGAGCAACATGATGAATTTCAACAGAAAAGCTCCAAAGAAAATTAATATTTGTAAAAATAAGCCGATTGCGTGGTCTGGATACCATAATGACAGTGAAAGGGAATTGAATCGCCCCAAAAAAATAATGCAATAGCATAATTTCTTTTATTTCTTAAGCTTTATCTTTGTTACTATCAAAGCTATCGATTAAAAGAGGGAGTCACACGGACGGACGCGGCTCTTATTATTATGATTATTATTACAGTGATATGTATACATACAGTATGTCCCACAGAAACCCGAACCGAGTATTTATTTTCCTGTATCAGTTATACCATCATAAGAATACCACAAGCATTTAATTTTTAGCTAAATTATGATGGTATTACTGATACGAGTATTCTTATGATGGTATTACTGATACGGGAAAATAAATACTTGCTTCGGGTCCCAAACTGTACTGGACAATGTTGACTATTCCGAACTGCTGAATTATCTCTATGCTTTTGGAACACTATGTCATCAAATAAATTCAGTCCCCTGAAGCGATAAAAGTTACCTGGGTGAGGAAAACCAAATGTTCCCAAAAACTACACGGAAATTATGCCGCAAAATGTAATTGAATCTTAGAGGTCTGGAGAATGACCTTACAGAAAGTTCAGTGTATGCAAAGTGTTAGGTTGAGGACTTCCATTATGGCGCATGTTTAAGTCAGATTTTATTGAATGATTATCTATCAACATGAAAACGATAGTCTATCAACACAAAAATTATAGTCTATCAACATAAAAATTATTATCTATCAACATAAAAACGATAGTCTATCAACACAAAAATTATAGTCCATCAACATGAAAACGATAGTCTATCAACCTTACACGAGCCAAGCATATTGATGCTTGTTCAATTCTAAGAAAACTTTGAGTAACAACGAAAAATCTTTCAGAACGAGTGCAATACACTTAAGCGATCAAATGTATTATTTTAAGAAAGCAAGATGAAAATGGGATTTGGCGATCCAAAACTAAGCGTTGCTCCTAAAATCCACCGTACCCTAAGTTGAATTAAACAGTGGTTTCATGTTATGAAACTGTATTAGCATCGGTATTACAATAAATTAATTACAATGAGGGAATTAATGATATTTGGAGGAATGATGCTGGATGACAGCTTAAAGGCCTGTTGATACGATCGTTGAGTGCGCGCGTGCTCAGTGAAGAGAGGCTCAAGCCCCGCCCACTTGCTCTCGCTTCAGGCGCATTTACTTGCTCAGTGACAGTGCGGCTGTAATGACACTGACAAGCTCTGGCCAGCGCCATGAAGGCGAACACAGTCCGCACTGTCACTGAGCAAGTTAATGCGCCTGTCACTGAGCAAGTAAATGCGCCTGTCACTGAGCAAGTAAATGCGCCTGAAGCGAGAGCAAGTGGGCGGGGCTTGCGCCTCTCTTCACTGCTCAAGCGCGCACTCAATGATCGTGTGAACAGGCCTTTAAGACTATCAGCACAGATCAGGCTGATGGCTGACTCCACCTTCTGCGAGATTGTACCACACGTAAGTTTTCGGTCGTTGCAAGCCTCAGGAAAATCAAATTTACGTTCTGCTTTAGATTACGATGAGTCACTATATCAATGCCATGGAAAATTTCTGCCGATGACAGTGGGCAACAAAATATGTTTTGCTGTGTTTTTTTTGTGTTTTAAAAATTTCAACACCTTTTGGAGTGTTTTTTTCCTATTTCTAAAATAATTCCTGTTGTTTTCCATTATGTCTAGTGGTCTGAGCACCGTCTGACTATCCTTTTTTCTATGGTAGCTTATTAATTGCTAAAAATTAATTAATCTAAACAATTAATTTCCTACAGGGGGTACAGAAAAAGATTGTTGCTAAAGTTTAGTACCATGGTCAAATTTCAGTATAGCTACCTATGGGCCCGAATAAGTTCAACGTTAAATTATTATTTCAACATTTCATGATACATATTATGTAGTCTCTTTTCAAAACAACAAGATGTTTATTTGGCTTTAGCAGCAAACAACAGTTTCAGTAGCTGTAGACTACAAAGGCAGGAGTAAGGAAACACTGGCAGGCACGTATGAGTGTACTGGGCGCCTGTCGGTTACAGACTTCCTCCCAGAACAAGCCATGCCCGGAAGTCAGGCATGAGGCGCGTAACAATATATTACGGAGCTCCTACTCACAAAACCAGTGGCACATTAAAACGACGCATATTTTAATATACAACAATATATTAATGATTTTTAGCAGAATTGAAAAAGACCTTATGGCAAGACCTGTTCCATTCAAAAAGCATTTCATTCATACAGGAGGAAAATTAATAAAAGCTTAAATACAATGCAGCACGAAACAAAGCTAAGAATAAATCAGAATTCTAAATACATTCAAGGCCATTGGTGAAACAGATTGGTTGCAAATGAAGGAAAAAAAATTCGTTTTTTTCAGCTCCTTGACTGGAGAGCAGAAGGGACATCTCGTTTTCAACACCAGCAACGGGCTGCTGAACATAGCCTTTTATAAAACCTTTCAGAACAAAGTTTCCATCTTTTTGATGTTCTAATGAAATTTTTTACAGTTTTTGTCGCCAACATTCCGAGATTTTCCACTAAACGATGAAATTGAGAAAGAATATAATGCACTATAATGCTAATACTTGCTCCTTTACCAGCAGAGATGCATCTACCATGATGATAACAACGTCTGTTTGATGTTCTCTTTTGTGCATCACCGAGGACACGTTGTATTACTTCAGTAGAGGCTTGCTGAACTGATGCTTCTGTTTCGCTCATCGCTAACAGACTAACAGACGAATGTATGAAGTTGTGGATTGAAAAAACAAGTAGCGGCAAAAAATGCATCGGCAGCAAACTGAAAAAAATACCAAAGACTTCATTTAAAAAGCGTACTTAGGATTAACGACCGACGATGAATAATATTGTCAAAATCATATTTGAAATGGATTCGGCATATTTTCCTGACAGAAAGCTAATTTCACTGCTGCATCTGAACAGATTTGATAATAGCAAAGAAATCAGACTCATATTTATCTAAAAATACATTTCAGTGAACGTCCGCAAATATGCAGTGACTAATGGGATGTTCAATAACCTAGAAAATTAGGCTTAATGGACGGAAGTAAATATTGGTTTTCAAATTAGGAAACCGATTTAGTATGGTATCTGTAAATTAAATCTTTTAGACCAGTATAATTGACTGTTCAACCAACAGAAGTAAGGGATACGCTTTGACTATTAAATGAAGAGTTGATATTCATTTGTCCTACCATACAATTTTTTCTTATTTATGACAGTTTTTTCCTTCATTGAGCTTATCTTTCAAAAAATGGACGTTCATGTCATTCTGTCTGTAAGTCTTGAGCTCGAGACAGAGCAAACAAATTTCTCTCAACAGTTTTATTTGTCGTCTTCTCTCCACCCGCTTGTATACTTCACACTTTGATTCTTTTTAATTTTTTCTCCAAACCTCAGTACCTCCTAAAACAGATCAACTTTCCCTCGAAGGAAAAAAATTATTTTGAAGTATTTTACCACGAGTATGTGAAATATTAACCTTGAAATATTAAACCTAGAACAAATTAATTAAGCCAGTTGGAGTATCTCCAGTAGAAATCAATGAATTATATAGCATAATAATACAAAAATCATTAGGATCTGTCTCAGCTCAGAGAGCAGTGCACTTCGGTGGCCTGTTCAAAGTTGACGGTGCCTGGCGCTGGCGCCAACCAACGAGGGCCCACAGCCCCCCAAAACCGGTAAATAGGTGTCAATCAGCCTGTGGATTATCTTCAAAGGACAATCTCCAAATCCTAATTTGAAGTCCTAGCACACTGAAATCCAAACACGGGTAAATCAAATGACATGTGGCCGCTCATTTTCTTAAATCTCCAAGGAATCAAAGGTATTTTTATGAACACTGCAGAAACGCACACAGCCTAACTGAATGCGCAGCGCCTCAGTCGAAACATTAGCAGGACGCTATTATGTTCTTTTTTTTTATCATTGAGACTCTCGCTACAGTTTTAATCTACAGAACAAAAATCACAACTCAAGGTAACAAACACACGGCCCTTCTAACCGAGCCGGTTACAATGAATTAAGGTTTAGGCTGCATTCAGTTAAACTGAAGCCAACAACAGTGAAGATTTCCATTTTCAGAGATAAGACTGGTCATTGACCATTCCATAAATTACTGGTCAATCAAACGCACTGTGCCCAGCGATCATAAATACCCGTGCAGATGAATCAAGTGTTGCATCCAATTTTGTATGCTCTAGCAGCGGCAATCTGCCACAGCAAACTGGGTGCGAAGTTATTCCTAACAACTTCACGCTGACGATGTGGCAATGTTTGCGTTGTTCTGAACAAAAGGAAAAACGAGCCGGGCACCAAGAGTCGTCAGCAGCCGCAGGAAGCGCGGCAGCCCACAGCGAGGTCTCAACTCCTTAAAAAGAAAATTCGGTCGTTAGAATGGAAGAAAAAATTAGCTGGGAAGTTTAGGATATGAAAATTCAATACAGTGACAAGAACGATCCGCAAAATTAATATTTCTGAAACGCATATCCGCAAAAGTTAACAAAACTAAACTAGTGCACCTCTAGCACCTAACCTTACACACCTTTAGGTTGTAAAAAGTGGCCTACAGAAGGGCAGGACGTACTACGGTCGACGCAACGGCCAAAACAACCGGTAAGAATTACTAGGTAGCGCTGGCAGCTCAGGTTTACTGCACGCAGGATAGGAACATTTGTGAAATTCAACAACTCCTCAAGTTGGGGACTGTGTAGCAAACTTTTAATAATTAAAACAAGGTGAAATTTCATTACGTATGCGAACCTATCACTAGAATACTTTCTCACCCAAAACAAATGGTGCTAGGAAGTAGCGCATGTTTCGGCTCTCGAGTAGAGATGTCAGAGAAGATGGAGGTTGAGATTGGTCAACATGAGTTAAATTATATTAACGTTAAGGTTAGTAATTTCAGAGCCTCCGAAGAAGTGTGGTTTTCAACGCTACAAGTTTTAGAATCTTCGGCTTTGGATAAGCAATTCAATTGAGCTTCGCCGCAAAGACCAATCTCGTTTAAGGTGTAAGTTCATAAAAGAGAAAGAGAAATAGGAAGCAGAAATAGTGTTAAATGAAGTAAGAAGTTGAGAACAACATGAAGCCGGTTTTGTACACCGACAGCAGCAGGACAGACAAGGCTGGTTCAAAGTCAAGAGCATTGCAGGACCGGACTCCCGAGATGTACTGTCGGGCTACCCACGACAACCGAAATGCTATTGATGACTTACTAGAAAACCGCTGAATGACGGCGAAGTAAATGTGAACCACTAAATTAAAGGTTGAACTTACTTGTAATGCATTGAAATTTCCACAAGCCGAACACAGACGGGAGCGCAGAAGTTATGTTGATGAGTTCCTTAAAGAAGTACAAATTAGGGGACAGGTCCGTGACTTCTGCAGCCAGAGCACTCTGCCACTTTTGGAATATCAACTGAATACTTTCATCAACGAACATATTTCTATAAAAGATTATGGCAAATTTTCAACCACCATCAGTTGCAATCTTCGTCAGTTTTGCTGAATGCAGCGCATATGAGAACCAAATTCCTTTCACCGTTCAATGTCTAGTTTAACATTTAACACAAGCAGCTGCAGCACAATTTTCATTAATCTCTTTGGACTACAGCAGCGTTATTGGCTTGTGTAATGCATGGACATAAGCAGGAACTCGGTCCACAAGGTTACCATCCTCTTTTTCTCAGTGCAACTCAGCTGTGGAACTAAAACAAATTTTGCGTCTCTGAAAATTTTACATGGAGGTGAAAAATTAATTTTTTTTTAGCTTCAATTTTAGAGATAATTATTTTAATTTTTTCAAGTGCGTAATTTATCTACGACGTAAAAATCGTTCAGTTATATTTTCGTGTTGTTGGAGTACTACTAAAGCTGGAGGAAATTACTGAAACAACCCTAATGTATTCCAACAGTAGCCTCACCATTGTGCAATTAACTTTAGTCGGGAAATAATCATTGCAATAATGAGAATTTTGCCCTAGAACTATTTTAATTCTATAAATAGTTCCGCTGTGACTTGTTATATGACACACGTCCCAATAAATTTATCCAAGTATTTCTGAATCACACGCTGTGAGTGTGCGTGTGTGCGCATATGTGTGAGCTGATATATCATGTATCACTGATATATCATGAATCACTGATATGTCATATATCATGTATGAGTCGGTATTTGGTCATTGATTGAGCCATTTGGTCATCATGTATTAATGGCTTGTCAGCTGATAATGCACAGCTTGACTCGAAAATTATAAGCTAAAATTTATAAAAAAAAGTATATGATTGATTTTAATATATTTGCAAGAGAAATTTTGAATCTGAGTAACAAAAAACTGACTAGGAATGTTACAGCATAAACTCTTTTCATGAAATTAGGACTTCAGACTAGGAAATTGAATCTTGCTCTTTTCTTTTAGTGACAGCTTTCGTTTTAACGACATGAATTGACCCTACACTGAAACACAATTTGTGCTAAAAATTATTGCTCCTGGCTGAAAATTACTACAAAAGCCTGGCTTCTTCTGAACTAAATTTGTCTGTTTCTACCCAGGCCAGTTTTGTGATTATCCTACGGTGACTAATGTGGGTCATTTTGATGATGGATGTGCGCCATTTGTCATCACCTCGGAAATTCAAATGAGTTGTGTACTAGGTTAGGTTAGGTTAGGTAAGGTTGGGCGTAAAATGTGGTACATTTTTACTAAGGTATCAACTTGCATGACGTTTGAAATGTTTTTCTATAGTTGTTTCATAATTCAATTGACTGTAAAACACCGCTCCGAACCACCAGGATTGAATGTTATACTGTGCTCTCGGCAGTATATTTTTTATGAAGCATCAAAAACAAATATGAAAATAAGGGTAATGGGAAAGTGCACTGGCGAGAGACATCGGCACAGTAAAATTGAGTGCAGTCTTACACGCCTACCACTTGATAAGTCTTCAGCATCTCAGGGTAGATTTTTATGGAAAACTTGTTTTATGAACATTTAAACGCAAGAATTAATTAGATTCTGATGCAAGATTAGATTTGCGGTAATATTAACATAACAATGAATTAAATCTAGGAAATTGAAAAATACTTTAATAGCTCATATTAAATATGAGCACATTTATATGCAGAATGGAGAGTTTCGTGAACTTTAGTTATGAGTAAATTTAGCTCTCTGTTGAAATCATTATTTTAAGTTATCAATTTATTTTTATACGAGCATGATGGACCCACCCAGTTACTGTTACCGTCAGTTAGACTGTAATTGTTAGGCATATTGCGTGTTCGCGGTGAGTTTTTTTTAGCATCTCAAACATATGCTTTATATGACGGGTTTGAATGCAAACTAACCACCTTCAATCGTGCTCAATGAAAGTTTTTCAGCGGAATAAAATTACATGTTTCGATTTCATCACACACACGTCCTTTGGAAATGACACATGTGAGGATCTTCATTAGTTCTCTCTAAAATGGTTAATTCTGTCTAAAAATTGTCTATTATTAGCTTTGTTTAAAAATGGTTCATCGTTAGCTCTATCTAAAACAGGTTCATTGAGAGCTACTTGAGGCTCGTAATTTTGTCGCAGAATAACTTTTTTTCTCAAAGACCGGGTTTTTCTGTGTATATGAAAAACGGATTCAACGGTCACGTCCTTTTTTCTGGGCGCTGAGAACTCAATAGCAATGTTAGCAGAGTAGTTTGAAGTCGATAGGGGCATAATTTCGAAACTTAAAAGTGGGTGAACTTATGTGTTGTGACCGTGCGTGAGTCGGATGGGTATATCCAGAAATTTATGTAGCTTACAGAAAACCTTTACCGTACTGTCTACAAAACGAAAAGAAAGAATGTTTCAATCTTTCGTTTGACAGTAATTTGAAGTCGACAGGTGGATTATTTCGAAAGTCACAAGTGGGTGAACTCATGTGTTGCATTAGTGGCGGGGTTAATTTGGAAAAAATCCGTTTTCTGCACTTCGATCCAGCGTGAGTAGTTGAACACTTTGACTGCGACGTGAATCATCGGTGGTCCTCGGATGGAATTTTTTTAATGCCACTGACCGACCAGTTGGCATAAACTTAATTTTCATGAATACTTCATCAAACCTGCGAGTAAGCGAAAGCATGATCCAGTTCATGTTTGCTATTTTCAACATTGCTACGCAAAAATTGGCTTTAATTTTTAGTTGAATATTGAACTTCAGCTTTACCTGCCGCAGTCAAAATGTTAAGTCTGTGTCGCTGCTGAGTCACTGCTTTGAGTGAACGCTTGATTGCCGGAATAAGCAACTTCAGCTACTACTATGTTGCGAAGTCATTTTTACTCTAGGACTTCACATTTATACCAAGTTACGTTTC
>JACJUY010006231.1:2069-34767 GCA_014220935.1 Platorchestia sp. MABIK | reverse complement strand
TCCAGCGGAGCATTTCCCCTTTAATTGTGATCACTTGGAGAGGACACTTGAATTTCCTGAGAATGGAGCCACCTTCCTGCCGGCAGATGGCGCAGGCAGGCCGTGCTAACCTGACAGCTGGCCCCAGAAATTGGCAGAGAAAGCTTTGTGAACTTGTAATCTTGTGGCTGGTAATAACGGACCAGGTTTGGCTAGCTTGAAATGTGGCCGTAAGAATGAGCATTGATAATTATTCTATATATGTATAGAATACGGTGGTAAGAAATTGGAGATTATATCTGGATATAATTCGGTGTTAGGAATGGGTATTATGGTTGTGTCTGTTTGGAATACGGTGGTAAGAAATTGGAGATTATATCTGTATGGATACGGTGGTAAAAAATGGAGATTATATCTCTATGGATACGGTGGTAAAAATTTGGAGAGTATGCATGTATGAAATTCGGTGTTAGGAAAGGGTATTGAAATTATGTCTGCATGGAATACGGTGGTGAATATGAGCACATGACATTAAATCTGCGTGGTATCCGGACGTAGAACAGATGCATCCACGATATTACGATCATCTACATGGGTAGAGAACGCATACTTCAACGATGTTACGAAGCAAACATACAACTCTACGAAGGAGCACACATACAACCATGTTCACGTGGGGGACACACATACAACCGCGATAGTTCAAGTACCTCCATGTGTGGGCCAGCGTAGCTGCCTCGCAATCGAATTAGAGGGCAGCGAGGTGGCAGCGAAGGGTTGCGAGTCTTCCAGTGGGTAATCCACTTACTTCCTAATTTTGCCTCTCATCATCCGAGGGCAAGTGAGTGAGCTGCGAAAACAAGAACAGGCACGATAACAACAACACATTCCATGATAACCCAAGTGGCACTACGACAACTTGTGTTGAAGGCACGATATGACACGATAACAACAGCTGCATCCACGACAAGGCAGGTGGCATTGCGACAACTGGTGTTGAAGGCACGATATGACACGATAACAACAGCTGCATCCACGATAACCCAGGTGGCATTGCGACAACTTGTGTTGAAGGCACGATATGACACGATAACAACAGCTGCATCCACGACAAGGCAGGTGGCATTGCGACAACTTGTGTTGAAGGCACGATATGACACGATAACAACAGCTGCATCCACGATAACCCAGGTGGCATTGCGACAACTTGTGTTGAAGGCACGATATGACACGATAACAACAGCTGCATCCACGATAACCCAGGTGGCATTGCGACCACTGGTGTTGGAGACACGATAGCAACAGCTGAATTCCCTGTAATATCAGAATGGAATGTTACTAGACGAATAGAATGAAGTTTTATCGTACACTGAACTATCAGCATATGACAGAACGTCTCACAAAGGGCAGAATTGCAACAGAATGTGGCTGTTTGTAGGTAAATAATAATTATTATTGTAGAGTTAATAAGATGTTCAGAGCTACCAGGTTGGTGTATTGTACTAGAGGGTACAAAGGCTGTGAGGTTCCAGCTACGTTATTGTTTTTCGAATTTATGACTACGTGGTTTTGAGATATCATTGCTCAATGGTTTTACAATATTATTTATTGATGGTTAATCGATGTTATTGTTCGATGGTTTTGCTACATTGTTACTGAATAGTTTTACGATTATTGTTGCAATAGTTTTACGATAGGATTACTTGAATGCTTTAATAA
Organism: Platorchestia sp. MABIK; assembly: GCA_014220935.1. Lineage (NCBI taxonomy): Eukaryota > Metazoa > Arthropoda > Malacostraca > Amphipoda > Talitridae > Platorchestia > Platorchestia sp. MABIK. The sequence goes on along the minus strand of JACJUY010006231.1, from coordinate 33,069 downwards.
GCTATTACTCGAAGGTTTTACGATATTGTTCCACAATGGTTTTACTGTGTTATTTTGTTGATGATTTTCCGATATTATTGTTCGATGGTTTTTGAGGTGCTATAATTCCAGGATTTTACGCTACAATTTTATGTTGCTATTTATAATTGCTATAATTATTATTGATATTTCACGGTCTTATTTATTGGTGATGATGTGTCATCGTTATTGATTGGTTTCATGAAATTATTTCTTTATTGTCCCGCAATCTAATTTCTTGATGGTTCCATGGCATTGCTACTTATTGGTTTACAATATTATTGCGAAATGGTTTTACAACGTCTGTTTCTCACCGCCTACTTGCTGTTGTGCATTGTTTTTAAATTATCGTCAAGTAAGAGGTTTTACATTAAGTTGTAGGTAATGGGTTTATAATGTAATAGATTAGCATTACCTCTAAGATAATGGCTTCATAATTACGCTTACGTTGTAGTTTTCCAGTGCATTGGTTTTACATTATTGTTTAAGCGGTGGCGTTCAATTACCGCTTAGGCTTTGTTTTTACTTAACTTTTTGGCCGTGGTTTTGCATGACCGTTTAGGCGGTGGTAATTCATTACCGGTTAGACGAAGGTTTTTAATTACCGTTTAGGCAGATGTTTTTAATTACCGTTTAAGCGGGGGTTTTTAATTACCGTTTAGGCGGAAGTTTTTAATTACCGTTTAAGCGGGGGTTTTAAATTGCCGTTTAGGCGGGGGTTTTTAATCACCGTTTAGGCGGGGGGGTTTTAATTACCGTTTATACGTGGATTTTTAATTACCGTTTAGGCGTGGGTTTTTAATCACCGCTTAGGCGGAGATTTTTAAATGCTGTAAAAGCGCTAGTTTTAAATTACCGATTAAGCGGTAGTTTTTAATTGACGCTTAGGCGGGGATTTTAGAATACCTGAACATAGTGACACATTTCGTGTCACTGGATTATACCATGTCGGTGAACAGCCTACTGATCAACAACGCACGGTTGTCACTTGCTTTAATAAGCTATTACTGAAAGGTCTTGATCACTGCACAGCAGCCCTGCAGTCACTGCACAGCAGCACTGAAGTCACTGCACAGCAGCACTGCAGTCACTGCACAGCAGCACTGCAGTCACTGCACAGCAGCACTGCAGTCACTGCACAGCAGCACTGCAGTCACTGCAGAGCAGCCCTGCAGTCACTGCACAGCACCACAGCACCGCTGCACCCACAGCTCCAGGCAGACCAGCCACCACTTCATTTCCCGTATTAATCGGCGCCCGCAAAAATGCTTCAGTAAACGGAGGCCCACGCGATGTTTGTGTGCGCTGCTGCAGTTTTTAGGTTCTTTAATCCGTACGGAGAGCAACGGCTGATTTGGGTGATGGCAGGCTCTGTCTTGACAGGCTGCCTGTCTGGCGCCTGTCTCGTCCTGACCTCTGTCAATTATTTGCCTTGTGTCTGGTCTTGATCTCTGTCTTTTATTGGCCTTGTGTTTCGTCTTGACCTTTGTCAATAATTTGCCTTGTGTCTGGTCTTGATCTCTGTCTTTTATTTTACCTTGTGTCAGGTCTTGACCTGCGTCAATAATTTGCCTTCTGTCTGAAGGCAGCTTTCTATCCGTAAGCTGCCTTCTGTTTGTTAGCTGTTTCTGGTCTGTTGGCTAAATTCTGTCGGTAGGTGCAGCTTTTTATCTGTTGGCTACTTTCAGTCTGTTAGCTGCTTTTAGTACGTTGGTTACCCTTAGTCTGTTCACCGCCTTCTGTCTGTCCTGTTGAGAGCAGTACCAGGTAGAAATGAACTACTGGAAACTGGCGTGAAAAGTAACGGGGAAACCAGCGAGAAAATAACTCAGAATACCAGCAGGTCATGAATATATCATAAATTCCGACAAGAAAACCACTAGAAAAACGAGCAGTGTAGCCAGCCAGACGAACAATAAAAATACCAGCAGTGTATACTGCAAGAAAAACACCAGGACGACAAGCAGGAAGACCACCGGAAAACCACTAGGAAAACCAGCAGAAAGACCATCAGAAGACCAGCGGGAAGACCACCAGAAAACCACCAGGAAGACCAGCAGTGTAGGCAGCCGGAAAAACACTAGGAAGACCAGCAGTGTAGCCAGCAGGAAAACCGCCAAGAAGACCATTAGGAAGAACACCAGGAAACCACAAGTAAGACCAGTAGTAAAGCCAGCAGGAAAGAAACCATTAAGACCATTACGAAGAACACCAGGAAACCACAAGTAAGACCATGAGTGTAGCCAGCAGTGCCCCACTCGAGGCACTCGAGGCACTTGAGTCTCTTCGGCGCGCGTGTGCTGCGAGTGACACCGCCGTGCTCACCGGCCGGGATCTCCTCTTCTTAATCCTGCTCTTCGGCGCGGGGGGAGGCTGTCTATTGAGGCAGAGGAGGGAGGTAGTCTCGCGAGGCAGAGGTCTAGTGCCTCGTGAGGTTGCCTGTACTCACGCAACCTCACGAGGCAGAGTGTAGGTAGCCTCACGAGACATAGGAGTGTAGGCTGCCTCGCGATGCAGAGGTTGTTTATCCACTTAATTAGACGGAATGTATAAATAGAATAGCCTCTCTAGAATGAACCCGAGACCATTTTTCAGTCTACATTCATGAGCAACACATACATCCTAACACACGTCTCTTCAGCTGACGAATTTTTAGTAATAGTAAACAGGCCCGAATACCGTATTCAGCACTGAAGATGGATATCAGAATTCCGAATCATTTACCATTAAAATTTCCATTCCTTCATTTTTTTTAGCATTTTACTCAAATTTCCTGGTAGTATGTCTAGGTTACGATTTTAAATAGAGTTTCCACATAGTAGACCGAATACTCGAAACAGAATTGGGCTCTATAGTTTTAGGAAGCATATCTAATTCGTAATTTATAACGAAGTATCCAGATAGAAAAAACTAAAAGCTCAAGACAGAGCTAGAGCTCTAGGTAGTGCTATGAACCGTGATATTAAACTTAGTCTTTAGATCAGTATCAGCGTGTAACGAAAATCTTTGGCAGTACATATATTTGTGCGCCGTATAACCTTGCACTAAAGTTTTAAATCAAGAAACGAATAGAATTTCGTAACATGGTACCACGTGCTTTAGACCAGGACCTTTTCTCTCCGGATTTACATAAATACACCGGAAATATGACTCTAAGCCGCAGACTGGCTCCAGCGAGAGATACGGTATGGATTACCTTTCCCCTCTAAAACAGACGAGTTCGTTAGCTGAAATGAACTATAATGTAGATGATACCTAGAAACATAGCATCCATACCTAAAATAATATTCAACTTATTCATTTGCTAACAATGATCATCAAGTTAGTGCAATTGCACACGCTAATATAAACTCCCTTAAATTCTTGAGCTGGTTACTGTTAAAGTGTTGAGCTTCAATTTCTAGGTACTCTTATTTCGAGCTTTAATTTAGCAGACGTTATGGCAAATATTATGGACTAATTGTCCATCTCTGCGAGCCTCAAAAGCAGCGATCGAATTTCTGCTCAGACACCAGACGACTGGAAAGGGTAATCAAATACAATCCTGTACATTTCAAGTAACTATCCACAAGTAACTGTCATATAGAATCGCGTACATTTCACGAGCTCCACAGTCCATATGTAACTATTACAGTATGTAGAATCGTGCATATTTCACGAGCTCCCCATGTAACTCTCATGTAGAATCGTGCATATTTCACGAGCTCCACATGTAAATCTCATGTAGAATCGTGCATATATCACGAGCTCCACATGTAAATCTCATGTAGAATCGTGCATATATCACGAGCTCCACATGTAAATCTCATGTAGAATCGTGCATATATCACGAGCTCCACATGTAACTCTCATGTAGAATCGTGCATATATCACGAGCTCCACATGTAAATCTCATGTAGAATCGTGCATATATCACGAGCTCCATGTGTAATTCTCATGTAGAATCGTGCATATATCACGAGCTCCATATGTAACTCTCATGTAGAATCGTGCATATTTCACGAGCTCCACATGTAACTCTCATGTAGAATCGTGCATATTTCACGAGCTCCATATGTAACAATCAAATAGAATCCTGCAAGAGCTCCACATCTAATAACTGCGAAAGCATTACCGAAGAATTTGAATGCGATTGCTCGTTGAGGCGTGCGACCACTACGTGTGCAGGGTGGAAGTGTCCCACACACCGCCGGAATATTTGGGTCCGCAGCAGTCCCGGTCTCAAGGCTGCGTCTGACAGTCCCATTAATAAAACTACGGAGCCGGTGACAGGTATGCAAGCCTGACACTGACAGCCTAAACGCTTCGAGGGAAATGCTTCTAATATAATAGAGCGCGTATTATGTTGTCGGTACTGTAACTGGTATTGTTCACGGTGCAATTAGTAACGTCAATTAATTATTTATGTGAGTTTAATTATTCAATTTAATTCATTTGTTTTAAATTTACAGTAATGGTGTTATGCTAGCTTTGTTATTGCTATTCACAGATGTGTGGGTCTCATGGTGTGAGGAGTAATTAGGATTCTCATTCACTTGTGGGGCTAAAATATATTAAGGTCCAGGATTTTGTTCGACAATCTTAGAGATCAAAGACATGGCGAAGTCTGCATCCAACAACACAGTTATAATAAAAGTCTCTCAGATATCACATCAATCTCTAAAAAATGTGTCGCAATCCAGATATAGGCGTCACTGACACTTGAAATGATTTGAAATTGCATAAAAAATTATTAGTTTGAAACAAATCAGCTTAGGCTTCGTTCTTTTCCGCTTATTGACCCTACAATTTAAAACATCTAAACTGATTCAACTTAATAATCGTTCAAACGCTCGGTTGATCCACTGGACATACTGCATATGACAAAACACATATTCAGAAGGTAAAATTAGGCGTCAGGTATGTAAGGTATTAATGTGTATTCATTACAGCACTGATGTGTTAGGCGCATTTTGTTCAGAAGCATTCGGACTGCTGTAATTTTGACTGCAGCCAAAACCCTATATTTTTACATGTTGTTCAACAGCATTGGGACTATTGTAATATTTACTTCAGCCAAAACCCTATATTTTTACATATTGTTCAACAGTATTGGGATTATTGTAATTTTGACTTCAATTAAAACCCTATCTTTCCTTGATCTAACTCGCGCCGTTTCTTCATCTCATTGCCGAGTGACACCAGACAACTATGTTCCTGAGTACAAAGTGCGCTCGGAAGCATGATAGTCCAGTTTTGAACTCCAACTTTGAGACGGATCACATCGGAACCACCACTCTACGCAAACCCATAAAAGCGCCTCGTGTATCCCACCCCCAACACCAAACTATAGTGTCCGTATCCAGAGCTCGGGATAAGCCAAACAGGCTCACGGGATTTAAGCAATGAGAAGGAAGGGCCCTCCAAAGACTAAGCCTCGAGCAAACAGTTGGCTGGGGCCTCGGCAGCGACCGCAGATCAGACCCCTCTCTGGTGAACGTTCTTTTATCGAACCCTCTAATAGGATAAGTCGAATAAGACAACTGGAGGTTACATGGTGGGTGGGTTGACATCGACAAGCGAGAGACGGAAGGTACGTCCATGAGATAGGTATGGAGTCGGTTACAAACTGCAAGCAAGTGATGTCGGATAAACTCATTGAGAAGATACTAAAATGTGGTGCCTGAATACGAGTTTGTGAGGTGCATAACGTGAGAGATTCATTTGAGATGATTCAAATGCGTCATATATAATAGAGGTTTTGAAGACACTTGAAAAACAGACGCTAATGGTATATTGCAGAGATACAGTAGTTGAGGGGGTGGAGTCAGCTGAGAAAAACAAGAGTGGAACAAACTCGAGCGTAGCTCACAAACCATTATGAGACTACCAGCGGTTACACCTATATTTCTAATTGATTTGTACATCTGAGCTGTGTAAATTGGGATATCTTTCGATAGTACGAACATTATCTTCAGACATAGGTAAGTAATGCACTTCTATAGATATAGGGTGTACGCTAATCATACTCACGATGCTAGGTGACTGGGAAGTACCATGTTACTCTCCTACAAAGTTCAGTCACAACCAATCTTAGAGCTGCGCATGCTAATGGTGTCTCCTCTATAGCCAGGCAGTCTGTGGTGCTCGGGCATAAATGTCTACAGTATGTACTTTGCCACTGGAAATACGGCTCTCTAACTTGAAGCTCAAGTGATTCTATTTGGTAGTACGAGTGTGTTCTCGTCACTCTGATTTTTTTATATGTTTTTTACAATAAAATCTAAATACCGAAGTGTTGTAGTAATTTAATTTTCAATGTATTTATTTAAAGTGAAATCTAGATACCGAAGTATTTTAGAGATTTTATTTACAATATAATTTTTTTTAAGCAAAATCTGAATAACGGAGTATTTTTGTGAGTTAATTTGCTGCAGTACCTCATCAAAATCTCCCATCTCAGAGTCTATCATGGAATAGCTGGGCATTCGTTGGCACTAAACCGTTTAAATATGTTAGCCATTAATCAGGGTAAAACTAGTGAATAAATGAGTAATCATTACGTCTCTAAAACCCTATTTTTAAATGACAGAAAGCGGTCGGTTAGCTTAAAAGAATTAAAACTAGAGGCTTTGTAAAATAGTGTATTTATATTAACTACTTTTTCCCCAAAAAAAGTGAGTACTGCGTTTTTCGTTATGGATCACGATTCGTTATGAAGAAAAGATAAATCGGTCAGGGATTGAGAGGTATTAATGGTTAGCACCCAAACTATAGCCAAAATGGAGAATATCTATTTTACATAGCATCAAAAAAGTTTTATTATCCGTGAAACAAATAAATTTTTATTTTTCGTGAAACAAATAACATTTCCACGTTGCGAAGGATAGCTGCTTTTATTCACGAAACTTCCAGATTTCGGACAACATTCCTTTTAACCGGTCAATAACCACTGGACAAAAAGAGAGACCACCAACCAACCGAACTTTTTTGGATTTCCCTTAATTTTAAATTTCAGTGCAGAAGCGTCAGAGAAGCCGAGCACAGAAGGCAGTTGCGGCCCGTTCGAGAACCAAAGGGAGAATCGAAGGCTTTTTATTATTCTGTAAGCTGTGAGGAAAGCACCCGACAATGGGTGGGTGCGGTGAGCACAATTGTGTGTCAGGGAATACCAGCGAGGCGTTCGTGCTAACACATGTCAACACAGACGACGGGATGATCCCTTGCTCTATTGGCACAACTGTTGTGTTGTGTTGCACACAGTCTCCACACAGACGTGGCCTACAAGCGCCGCGATCCTTGTAAGAATGTCATTCTTTTTGCTGCTCCGATTGCGACCAAAGGCAATCATCAACTGGACAGCCATGCTGAGAAGCTGCGCTCGTGAGTTCCACAGCCATGATGTCTGGTGGTTTTTTTGAGCCAAGTAGGAAGTTTTCTTCCGAAGTTGATTTTTTGAGATTATTTGGAAATTGTCTTTCAAAATGATTTTTATGAGGTAACTTGGAAATTGTCTTCCGAAAGGGTTTTTTCGAGTTAAGTTTAAAATTGTTTTCCAAAACTGTATTTTTGAGCTAAATTGAAAATGTCTTCTAAAATAGTTTTTTCGAGCTAAGTTGGAAATTGTCTTGCAAAGCAAACTATCAAATTACGCAGTGTTACACAATTAGAAATTAAGGGACAAGGCCATTGGGCATTTTTTTCAAAGCCATCAATATATACGTGGACAAATAACTAAAAAAGCTGATCTAAGTTGTCACATAGGTCAACGATTTGAGAGAATTTCAGGAATTTAGTAAGCTAGATTTGAACATATTCCTTCCCATCATAACTTACGACTTATTGTCACCTCATTTATTTCCTATTTAATAATCCAAGTAACTTATTAACTTTTCGTTTTAGAAAAATCGTTAACTCTACTTATACATAATCGCATTATCAAGTCTATTTTCAGTTTATCATGAATGGTGTTACCCTGCTTTCCATTAATTCATAATTCTTAGGAATATTTTCGTTTATTCGATGGATAAGAATGCTTAAAATTTATGAATAATGATAAAAATAGTTAGCGGATAATAGTAAAAATAACATTGTGTAGCTCTACGATTTAGCCAAGCCTTGGCTAATGTAATTTTAATACGATTGTTAAAAGCTAGTTGGCTTGAAGCATTTGTCCTCCACCAATCTAGTTAATTTGGTAACGCTGAAGGTATTTTAAAGCTGAGAAAGACTTGGTATACACAATTAGAGATCACTTTCCAAGCTTTTATTCAGTTGATTCAACGTGATGAAACATTAACACATTTTCTCCTCTAGATTCGATAATGACCCGACCAAAACACATTTTCTCCTCTTGATTCAACATGATCAAACGTTAATACATTTTCTCCTGTTGTTTCAACATTACCCAATCGTAATATGGCGGTTCTTCAAAATTTAATACACAGGATATAATGACATTAGTTAGCAAAATTACCCTTGTGTTTCTCTTTGTATTTATTTATGTATTTGATTTGGATTTTGGGTAGCTATTATTAAAGCCTTCACACAAAGGTTTTTTCATCATTTTTTTACGAGGAGACGGGGATGGATTTAACTTTTCCTTATTCAAAATTTAAAGAACATTCGGGTCAATGGTTGTTTATTTTCTCCAAGTTAGAACAGAACATAACTTTAAAACTTAAATCTTCTACCAGAGCTCACAGGGAGAAGTGAAATTTTAGAATTTGTGAAGCGCCGGTGTGAGTTTTTAAATTTTTTGAGACAGGATAATTTTTTTTCGTGTTTCACTTTCTTCAAAACTTAGCCACGCGCAGTACCTGGACACAATTTTACTGTGTGATTGATTAGCTGACGAGAATTATGACAACATACTCAATATACTAAGATTGATGAAAATATAATTGGTTGTTCGTCATGGTAGGAACAAAAACACAGTAAAAAAGTGTTGGAGTGAGATGATATTTTTTCAATGATCTGAAATCGGGGCGGAAAGATTCTTTTGGTGTAAAATGGCAGTTACAAATTAAATTTCCTAAATTAAATTAATTTTTCTACACGGGCTAAATTCTCAGACTCCCTGAAATATTCCGTGAAAATATTTCCTGAAATAAATTAATTTCTCTGACATCGGCTAAATTCTTAAACTTCCTGAATTATTCCCTGATAATATACACTGAAATAAATTTAAAATATTTTAAATTGGCGAAATTTTTAGCCTGGCAATTTTTGAACGCCAAACAAGAGTCGCACGAATGTAGTCAAAATAACATGAGAACTACACAAAAATTTATAGTCTTCAGATGAGGTCGCAGGATGTATTTTTCTACCCTTATTTATTTCACTGGGTGGCTATAAAGATTACATTGTAGCTTCGGTGGTCAAAAGTTTGTTCCCTCATAGTTATAAGTCATAAATTTCTACTCCATTGGACGCCTGTAATCGATAGCCAATAGTGGTAGCCCTACAAAAATATTCGCTTAAAAACCCGGTGAATCTGAAGCGCCTTTCTTCATGTGAACTTGCGTCCCCAAAACGAGGGAGAGAGATCGATTCTTTTAAAAAGAACAGAGCCTGGTGTTGGTGTGGTGTTGGTTTGGTGTTCATGTGGTGTTGGCGTGGTGTTGGTGTGGTGTTGGTGTGGTGTTGGTGTGGTGTTGATGTAGTGTTGGTGTGGTGTTCGTGTGGTGTTGATGTGGTGTTGGTTTGGTGTTGGCGTGGTGTTGGTGTGGTGTTGGTGTGATGTTGGTGTGGTGTTGATGTAGTGTTGGTGTGGTGTTGGTGTGGTGTTGATGTGGTGTTGGTGTGGTGTTGGTGGGGTGTTGGTGTTGATTTAGTGCTGGTATGGTGTTGGTCTGCAGTCAACATTAGAATAAACGCAACATTTTCATATCCATTAACCACAACATTTCAACTGATTCTTGCCGTTATTGTGTACTTCTACGTTTTGTGTCGGAACAGATAAAAGCTTCACAAGTTTCACTGGGGTGTGCTAACTGTCCAATTTGCCGTATATCAGTTCAGTTCGCAGTAATGTACAAAACTTACGTTGAAGTCTATTTAAAAATTTTTCGGCAAAGTTCGCTTGTTTGGACAGTTTACTTCGATGTTGGCTTTCGTGCGCACATTTTTTAAAATAAAGTTTTGAAGTTTCTTCGCTCAGTTTCGTTCGTATCAATATAAATTTGCAAATATTTACCCTTCAATCATTGAATTAACGTCAGTTAATAGAAACACCGTACTATGTTTCCTACAAAATATTTCCTGTTGTATCATCATGCTTTTTTTGAGTGGTTGAAAAATATTCACTTACCCAATATAATATTTATACAAGGGTAAAAATATTTACTTATCTTACCCAGCAAAATAGTCTGGGACACACACTGTCTCTTCAGTAGCAAGGTGTCAGCAATTGAAAATTCGATATTATCATTATTAAAACGATATTCTCAGCAAAGACCCATGTTGACATGTCGTGAAACAATCACTTGTGCTACTCAACTGCAACACTAAATAAGGCCTTACGTTACGTGTACCATGTACCGTATGACCGACGACAAAGAAATACGCGTTTTTTCCTATTTTTTGAGCTTTGTAAACTAATTTTGGTTTACCAATCTGCATTTCACAATCATATTGCTGACAAGCGACTATAAAATTAATAAATACGTTTTCGTGTTACTTTCATCATCGGGCTAAAAAGAAGCGCTTGGAATGGTTATACTGATAAATGTTACGACATTATTACGACGCCAAACAAAACAGGAGTAGAAATTCACAGTTCAAGGGACTAATGAGCGTTGAGGAACTTTCAGTCATAAATGAAGAAGAAGTTTCCTTCCTTAAGAACTAATCAGCGTTGACAAACTTTCAGTCCTCAATGTAAGATAAATGTTCTGTCCTAAGGACAAATTAGCATTGAGGAGTATAAGGTCGTAAGTTAAAAAAATCAAACCGGTGGCCCAACAGATGGAGCTTGGTGAGCTTCGGTGCAAGAACTGACGCTAATTTTTTTCGAGGCCCGGGAGTTGGAGTGTGACGGAGATGGTGACATACTGAGCTTCAAATGCCATCCGCTGCTGGCTTCATTTCGTACATTTTTGTTAAGGCATTTTTACTCAGCTTTGCAGCAGAGCTAAGAAAGGTTGAACAGTGTGGAAGCCCTTTCACGTTAAAACGACGGGTGAGTTTGGAAAGGTTGGGATACACATGGAAATTGTTAAAGCATTTTTGTTTATCCATGCAGCAGAGTTGGGAAAGGTTGAATGGCGCGAGAGCACTTTTATTTTAAAGTGATGGGGAGAGTTGGGAGAGGTTGGGATGTGTGGGAGCACTTTTACTTTAAAGTGACAGGAGAGTTGGGATAGGTTGGGATGTGTGGGAGCACTTTTACTTTAAAGTGACAGGAGAGTTGGGATAGGTTGGGATGTGTGGGAGCACTTTTACTTTAAAGTGACAGGAGAGTTGGGAAAGGTTGGGATGTGTGGGAGCACTTTTACTTTAAAGTGAGAAGAGAGTTGGGAAAGGTTGAGATTCGCTCGGAAGTATTCTCATTGTGAAGTGACGGGACAGCTGGGAAAGGTTGGGATAGGTAATACCTGTACACATACACGTTAAATTAACTTGTAACACCTGTAAACACAAACGTAAAAGCGTCTTATATGTGTCAGTACATTAATATCTGCAGTGTTAAGATTCGTTCCGTACATCAACAAAAAGAACAAATACACATATGTTAATTTTTAACTTCATAGAAGAGTCTCTATTTCCTTAACTTGTTCCGTTTTCACGCACTCACCACGAAGTACTTCAAAGCGTTGCTGACTTGAGCATCAAGATTTAAAGCCACCCATGACAACAGCTTTGGTCTGAACCGACGTCTTCATTCAACTCTGGCACACAAATAAGCTCTAAGTAATCTCAAATATTATCACAAAAGTACACGTATTATGATTAACATTGAAGGTTATGTTGTTTACAGTTGTTTTGATCAAGTTAGAAGATTGGTCAATTTCCTGTTGGATGCAAAGTTTGTTTAACTTGAATTGAAGAAGCTGCATGCGGTATTTCAAATTAAAATCGCGTTCACTGACTGTTGGGTCGTAAAATATGAAATTTGTATATTAAGGAAACAGTCCCTCATGTAAACATGTTTGATTAAAAATGTTAAAAAAAACGTTCCTGTCATTCCAACGATAGATTTAATTTGTGAAATAATAAGCAAAGAACCTCAAGCTGCTCCATCAATTGAGGCAAGCTTACGTAAGAAATTTTTAATAGGTTGTACGACCAAATGTTCGTTCCTACACATAGACGGCACAATGTGCTTACAAAAACACTGTGTCAGCATAGCGACCTAATACTAATTGGGAGTAACTATAAAAAACTTCTACATGACAGCTTTTGGAAATAGAATCCTAGAAAATTGCACAGATATAAGATCACACGTTTACTGGTGCTGCATCAAAGACTGCTTCGTGATCACCGCCACGTTCACTTTCTTGTGAAACTCAAGGACAGATATGAAGAATATTCCGAATTAAAATTTGCACATGAGCATGGTGCTCAAAATAAACTAAACTTCCTGGAATTGCACAATAGAAGGTAACAGCAACAAATACGACACTTCCGTATACCAAAAACCCACAAATGCAGGGATTTATTATTTTCGTGCAAGCGGTGAAACTCAACAGTGATATGAAGACGCTACAATTGAAACCTTCATCCACCTCACCTAGGAGCTCTTTCATGCAAGCACTACGAAACTGAAACAAACATGCGCAAAAAAGTTATCGGGAGGCTTCCTGAGTTTAAATAAAAAGGAGAGAACTAAAAATACTGAATGAAACATTTACTCGAATTAAAAATTGCAAGTAAAACAATAAAATTGAACTTTTCGAGCATTCGCTCATCTTCAGCAAATCAAATTTACCTGAAAAAACATGAAAAACATGAACATGAAAATGAATTAGAAAGATGATAAATTGTAAAAACAAACAAAAACAAAAAACTAACCTTAAAAACTCCCTGTTAACTATTGACAACGGGAGAGAACTAAGTTGGTTGTTTAAAATCGGCATGTTTCTTAAAATGAAGAGAGACTCTAAAATCCATAAATCGGAGGTAAATTTAGATCTAGTAAGAATTTTAAAATTACTGATGTCAACCGGGCTATTGCAGTGCTCTGAATGATCCCTAGTAGCTGAATGTGAAGGACTAGCTAAAATATTTCCTGTGCGGTAACTCCTACCTCGATGCTCGGCCACCCTACAGCCTAGAGTACGCGACGTCAAACCGACGTACTCAGATGCACATCGTATTTACCGTATTTCCGTATTTTGGACCTCAGTCGAAGTTTGACAATGGCGGAAGTACGACAAAACGCGTATCAAAATCTACTTCTAGATTTGACCCTTTGTAATCTTTTCGGATTTTTAGATCTGGTGACCAATGATTGTTTTAGAAAGGTTGAAAAATTAAATAAAAAACTGGTTCAGAATAACTGTGGAGTAATTTTTCCCCAATATATATATATATACAGGGTTTTTCAGAGCAAGAGGTACAAAATTGCACACCACGTTGAAAATGACCAAATGAACACTTTCTCTTCTACGTAATTTTATGAAAAATTTTGAGATATTAGCTGTTATTGTTTCAAAGGATGAAATTTAATTACACAATGACTCGCAATATTTATTTTGAATTTACTTTACAAAAATTCCTCCAAATGTGTTCCACCTACATCAGAGCACTTTTCAAATCTTAGCCTTTACGACTGCCAGATATTAGGAAACACGTCTGGCATTTCAGAAATCTCACCAGCAGCCACTGCAAGTCTGGCCACTAGATCTTCCTCGGATTCAATAGGTGTAGCATAAACAAGGCTACAAGTCATTTTTTTCAAATATCACTAAAACTTAATTTTATCATTGTAAACTCTCATAGAATAGAAGTGTTTGTAACGTAAATTCAAAACAAATATTGCGAGTAATTGTGTAATTAAATTTCATCCTTTAAAACAATAAACAGCTAAAATCGCAAAGACAAGAATTTTTTTCAGAAAATTTTATAGAAGAAAACGTGTTTATTTGGTCATTTTCTACTTGGTGTGCAGGTGTGCAATTTTACACCTGATGTTCTGAAACATCCTGACGTCGGTACGTAAATGAGCAATGTTAACAACATGCTAAAATCTCAAATAATATTTCAATCGAAATGTTTGTAAATGGAAATGTTTCGAGCGTCCACGAAAAACAGGTTTTATTGCAAATTTATTCGATAGTTTTCTATTGAAGCCACTCATATACTTGAATCAATCTAACATCGCAATTTATTTGAAGCCAGAATACTGTAATTCATTCAAATTTTAAGTTACTGGTGCACGTAAATTCCTATCCTCTTTTCTCCATAATTCTATCATCGATGGTGAAGCCAACAATCTAACCTTCACCACTCAATCCTACTCTCACCATTCAATTCAACCTGCACCACTCAATCCAACCCTCACCATTCGATTCAACCTTCACCTCTCAATCCAACCCTCACCATTCAATTAAACCTTCACCCTTCAATCCAACCCTCACCATTCAATTCAACCTTCACCCTTCAATGCAACCCTCACCATTAATCCAACTCTTACCTCTCAGCATAATTTTCCCAGACAATCTACCACTCACAAAGCAATCAAACCAGCATCGTTTAATCCGATCTTCATTCTTTTTCTTAAAATTGCTTCTCCAGCATTCAACGCCTACATTCACGTCCCAATCTAACATTCAATTCCTACAATAACTATCGCTCCATACTTCATCCCAATCTACATCACTTAATCCAACTATACCTTCAACTTTCGATCCAACGTTCAAATCTCAATCTGCCATTATACTTTATTCAACATTCAACTCTCAATTACTATTGAAACCTTGATCCTACATTCAGCTGTCAATCCACCATTGAACTTATCCATCATTAATTTTTTACTCCATCATTCAATTTTCAATCCAATGTTCAACTCTCATTGATTAAAATCATCATCCAATATTCAACATTCAGTAATTGAAATCTTAATCCAACATTAAACTCTGAATGCTTCAATTCAATGGCTCTATCATCAACACCTCTTGATCTACTCTCACCTCTACCCTGTTTCATCTACCTGGCAACTTCCCCTCTGTGTGTCTATCATCTTCCAGCGAATAAAAATTTAATGATTAAACTATATAGAAACATTCACAATACTTTTTTGTCACCTGGCCGCATTTTTTTTGTGTATTGCATGCCTCTTTTGAGTCTGATTTCTAAAATAATTTTTCGGCTCCTGAGTACAGTTCTTTGCGTCACAGCTCGAGCCAACATAATCCGTTTCTTCCGAACGACGTACCCTCTACTTCCTTCCTCTGTAGCGCTGAACTTTCCAGAGCTCCTCGATACCTGCTCTTCCCCTGCTGCTCTTGCTTTTTATTTCTTTTCCTCTTTCTCTTCTCTTCCTGCTCTTCTCCTGTTGCTCTTCCTTTTCAATTCTTCTCCTCTTGCTCTTCTCTTCCTACTCCCTCCCTGCCCCTCACGCACTCTTCTTGTACCCCACAACTCCCCGCTCAGCTCTCACCATCTCAAGCCCCACTCTTCTCCACTCCTCCCCAGTCTTCCTCCTCCTTCCCTTGTCCTCATCCCACCGCCTCGCAGTTCCTCAAGACTCAAGAGGGTCGAGGGCAGATTGAGAATTTGTCCAGCGTAGATTTGGCGCAGCATTTAAATTGCCTCATGAATCGCAATTTTTGGCGTTGTTGCTCCTGTTGCTGACAGAACAGGAGCAGTCGTGTGTGGTGTCTGTGTGGTGTCTGTGTGTTGACTGTATGGTGGCTGTGTGGGACATGTGCAGAGCACATTGTGTTGTGTGTTTGGTGTTGTAGAGAGTTGTAACAGTTGCGACATTAGAAATACACAGAACACAAAAGTGCACGTAGACTTATGTGAAGAGATCACATGCAGAAATTCTCATACGATGACGAGAAGACAACCTCATCGAGCCGACAAAGCTTTGCTGCTCGTTCACTTTCCATTTCTATCCGTACAACATGCAAGATTAAAAAAATATCAAACAAATTGTTCATGGACGTTTTTATTTTTACGCAGAAATTTATTACTTATCACTACCTTGAAAAATTGCACTCATCATAGAACTAAAAAACAGATAGCAAATTCCAGCTTCCACGAGAAAACCGAAGCCGAGGCGAGCAGGAATATAGCTGTGACGTGTGGCGAAATAAATAGATGGACAGCATCGACAGCCCACCTAAAAATTATCCCCCATCGGTGTTCGCAGCACATCCCCTCCCAATCTACTCCCCTTGCTCACCCCTTCCAATGGCCGGCTGTCATCCATCAAACGTCAATGTGTACATGAGAAATTTCTTCGCGCGCCTCCAGGCTGAGGCGCAAAAAAGCGTCAACATGGACCACAACCTTGGGCGCATCAGTGTAATATAAACTGAAGAAGGACAGCAATTTTGGCGTAGGGCTGGTTCAGTGCTATGCGCCTCATCATAGAGCTTAATTCTAGCCTCGTGTGGCATTATTGTGACTACCAGAGGCGGCCGGCGGCAAGCACCTAACCGCGTGATCATTACATGCGCGACTTGAGGGCTGGAGCCAACTGAATCGTCGTCATCGTGGTGGCTTGGAAAGCAGGTCTCTGGGCGTCTTTATATGACGGACGATAAGCACAACCCATGAGGGAATGTCTTCGTTCTTGAAAATAAATCTATGTTCGTGTATCAAAGTTGCAGAACCTGCGTTTATGAAAATGAATTTTTATATTCGTGCTCCCAAGTTGCAGAACCCGTGTGGAAATCTTTGCATTCGTGAAAATGGATTTTCATGTTTGTGCTCCTAATTAGCACTACTTTGGAAATCTTAACGTTAGTGAAGGAGGATTATTCTATTCGTGTTCCAAGTGAAGGAACCGAACTCTGAAAATCGCAATATTTATTCTGAACAGAGATTATTATATTCGTGTTCCATGAAAAGTAGAAGGACTCTGGAAATATTCTTGTGGTGAAAGATTGGGAAGCAGAACTCTATCTCTACGTTTATTGCGATTCATCTTTATGCTCATGTTCCAGAGTGCCAGGACTCAAGGAATACGATTTTTTTCGTGAAGGGTTGAAGAATTACGGCATTGAATTCCGATTCAACTTGATTTGTGAATTGATTTAGCACTTTTGTAGTGTTTATGTTAAGCCAACAAGCTAAAACGAATAATGACGAATACCAATCTGCTAGTTTTGAAATGAACTGAAGAAATACAACTCATAGTCATAGCATAGAATCGTCATAGTAATAACCATCAAAGCGCTAATATTAGCAGTACATGCACCAAATTAATTGCAGACAAAATAAAACAGGAACTATTACGGAGTACTAATTTTATTCGAAAGAAACTGGGTATAATGAGAATAGATTTATAATCATGTCTCAACCACTGATTTTCATTCTCACATAACGAGTGCTATTATAATTGCGAGGGCGTAAATACCTTGAAAATATTACCCAAATTAATACTACTCACACAAACACTACCGCAATAAATATAACTCAAATAATTACTACCCAAATAAATACTACTCACGCAAATACTCCCGCAGTAAATACAACCCAAATAAATACTACCCAAATGAATACTACTCACACAAATACTACCCTAATAAATACTACCTAAATACTACCCAACAAACTGCGTTGGAGCACCCACGTGCACATGACAGGCGTTGTGTTAACTCTTATTTTGCACATTTTACAACCGTAACATCCTGTAATAAATATTGCACGGAACGGGGTGAAGATTTTGGGAAACGTCATTGAATCAAAATTTTAACAGGAGTATATGAGTCTGATTTATGATGACATCATTATTTAATGTGAGTCTGTCTATCATTATTTTCTTGTAGAAATATTCATTTTAAGATTAATTATGATAATATGGTTGTGATTGCAACGTAGAATATTAGATGTCATAAATATGGTTCTCTATAATGAATGGCTATAAACGTGTGAGGACTTACTCGTACTGAAATTTATCCAACGAGGAATTACAATATTGTAATTATGATCTTAGAGCGATACATTTCATGTTTTAAACATGTTATGGCACATTTCTACTGCTCTAGTTCCAAAATAAAAACACTATACGCTGAGTCCGTTACAACCAAATATTTTCTTAAAACCCGAAAAATTTTTACGGCTCCTCGAAGGAAAACTACTCCTGGAACGGAACGAATTTCATATACTCAGAAACGCTTTCGTAAGTTTATGGATAGAAGTATTACTCCTGGAATGGAAAGTATTTTATATACTCAGAAGCGCTTTTCTAAGTAGATGGATAGAAGTATTACTCCTGCAACAGAAAGTAGTTTATATTCACAGGAACACTTGTATAAGTACATGGATAGAAGCATTCCAGGTGAAATTGAATTTAGTGTACAGGAACAGTTTTCTAAGTACATAGAAGTATTACTCCTGGGAAAGAAAGGACAGGTGGAGGCAGTCAATCTTCTATTTTTAGGCTTCCACAGCCCTCTCGAAAGTGCAAGACGGTCGCACCCCGTAGTTTTGGAGTACAGAACACTTTTCCAGCACTGAATGAAAAAAGGTCAGCCTACTGTGCTGAACGATCGGATATGACTTTTACTCAGATTTGCCCTCAAATTATTTTTATTCAACTAATGATTTTATGAGTTGTTTTATTCATATTCTTTTAGTTGTTATAAAAATTGCATTTGGAATCTGTTGTTGATTTGACGATGGAAGGGGTCGATTGTATTGCAATAATTCTCTAATTTTTGTCCTAATAGTTTAAATGATTAAATGATTAGTTTCATTTATTTATATAACATTATCTATTCATTTTCCTGCACTTTAATTTTTACAACAGTTGTCTGATTCTTAAGCTATAGTTTTGTCTGGATATGGAATACACATATGAAGTCATTATCAAACTCTAAAGGGCATAATGAATTTTGGCTCAAAGTCTCCGCATGGTTTTGTGGCATACCATCATTGTCTGGATATGGTATGCTTTTGTGTGCTCTTAATATTTAATTCCTAAGTGATTAGAAAATAATAAGTTTTTGCTTAACGTCTTTGCATAACTTTACCATCGAGAAATTTGTTTAAAGTGCTCCCAAGAATGAATTTTTAGTAGTCCCTGAAATTTGTTGGAAGTTTTTCCAGATTTTTTTTCCAATTATTCCCCCCAATTTTTTTTAAGTGTTTCAAGAAATTTGTTTCAAGTGTTCCCACAAATTAAAACGAATGATATTAAGCTCAGTCCTTAAAGTTCATCAACGATGCCGCACACTCTACGGAAATTGCACTCACGATATCATTTTAAAGTCATTCACCCTTTAGACACCAATGGCAATGTCACTTTCGATCTTGAATGAGTTGCGCACACAATTTTTCGACACGATAGCCTTACAAATGTGTGAGCATGTAAATAAAATCGCACTGGAGTTAAACGATGAGTGTTTTTTGCTTCAGGACATGAATTTTCGAGATGTGTATAAGTACGAATTTGACCTAGTCTTGTCACAAACGTGAGTTCACAAAAGCATCTGGAGAATTGCGTCTCATCAAATACTAAACAAATTTTTAAGAAAGCCGATTGCTCAAAATATTAGCTGCGCTAGGATTCAGAGCCACTATACTGCAGAACTTAAAAGTTCCAAGCAGCCTAATCGATTTAAACCAGAACAATTGAACATTTTTCACACGCTCTTAAGATGAGCAAAACAGGTAGAACTAAAAAAATTCCAAACACACCCAAAATAAGCAAATCACAATTTTTTCAAACGCATTTATTTTCAAGCGCACTTAAAACGAATTAAACTCGAAGAACAATGCAAAATTGTTAAACCCACTTAAAACGAATTAAGCCTGATGAACGATAACATTTTTGAAACCCACTTAAAACAAATTAAGCCCGATGAGCAATACAAAATCTTGAAACCACTTAAACGAATTAAGCCCAAAGAACAATGACAATTTTTGAAACCCACTTGAAATGAATTAAGCCCGAAGAACAATAAAATATTTTTAATCCCACTTAAAGCAAAATAAATAAGAAGAACAGAGCTACTCGAGTGAGACCCGCAGATGGAGTACAGTCGGCGTGTGAGACAGAAGTGACCGCAGATTACGGGGAGCAAAAAAGCGCATTAGCGGCGTGTGGAGGAGCAAAATACATACTCAGTGACAGCATAATTTGACACAAAAATGCTCGACTACTGTGAGAAGTGGCCGGCTGCTGAGCCTCGCTGGGGAGGGGACGCAGGGGCGGCACTGCTGCTGTGCGAGCAGTTACTGCTGCACCAGCAGTTACTGCTGCACGAGCAGTTACTGCTGCACGAGCAGTTACTGCTGCACTTACTGCAGCAGTTACTGCTGCACGAGCAACAGTTACTGTAGTACAGCAGCAGTTACTGCAGCACGAACAGTTACTACAGTACGAGCAGCAGAATTTGTTGCTTCTGCAGTAGTTGCTGTTGCAAGAATAGTTGTGACTGCAGCAAGAAAGAAGTTCCGCAACAAGAGCTAGCAAGGGCAATACTACAACAAGGGCAATACTGCAGCAAGGGCAATACTGTAGCAAGGGCAATACTGCAGCAAGGGCACTACTACAGCAAGGGCAATACTACAGAAAGAGCAATATTGCAGCAAGAATAGGAGCGTTTACAGCAGGAGTAGCATTTACCGCTGCACTAACAGAGCTGCTGCAGCAGCAGTGTAAGCAGCCGCAGCAGCTTCAGGTGATGCATTTTATACTATCGAGCGTGTATGGAAATATCCTTGTCCTTGTTTTAAATGCTAGCGATATTTGTGCAGAAATATCCTAGTACAGAAGTATCATTCTCCTTGTCTTTAAATGCTAGCGATATTTTCACGGTGTTGTCGTTTGGCCTGTAATTTTCAATTGGCATTCGATTCTGAAGTCGAGTGAATTCCTAAAATGTGTTTGAAAATCGCCGCCCTACTACTTCAATTACAATTATATGTCACATTTTACTGACCAGTTTTCAAATAGGAAAGTAGATTCGTATAGCAGAGACTTGGTGTATATTTTTTAAGAAGCTTTGACGGATTTTAAAATTAAGATAGGAATGCAGATTGAATTTCAAATTACTGACATTTTTTGTTTGTTATAAGAGGGTTTATAATTTTGTATCCATTTTCATCGGGTCTTATAATGCCCAGTTCATAGACAAAGAGAGCTGGTCGGTGTCAAAGACAAAAACAGTTTGGTGTAAAAAGAAACTTCGCGAAAATTCTAGTAAATTATTAACATGAAGGATACAGGACATCGACCATTACGTCTACGAACCTGACCATAAAAATGTTTTCTTTCAGTTTCAGCAAGAAAAAAGTGTTGCTTAATCCTACGTTTACGCGTCATCTGGCGTGTCTGGCGGCCCTCGACGCTTCCTTTTCCTTTTTCTTTCAAGAGGCGAGTTAAAGTGTTGTGTACATTTCTGCCAAAGCGATAATTCTTCTATGAATGTAATTTCTAGAAAGTATGATGTCAATTTCATCCCAATCAATTCTTTTCTCTGTGCAACCTCTAGAAAGTATGATGTCAACCGCTGTCAAACCAATTTTTTTCTTTTTCAATATATTCTATTCTTCTCAATGAGTGACCTCTAGAAAGTGAGTTGTCATCTTCTGTCAAACCGTTATCACTTCTCTACAAGTGGTTTCTTTTATTACATGATATTCGTACGCAAGCTCAGTTTAACGTACGCTGTCATTACGCTTTACTACTCAACGTTCACTTCACTGAGCAACCTAAAAATCGCAAGTTTTTCACTATTTGAGCAGCAGTCATTGCTTTTGCGGTAGTTACTGATGTAAGAATAGTAGTGACTGAAGCAAGAAAAAAATGAACAGAAGTTCGAGCAGTGTTACAGCATGAACAATACTGCAGCAAGAGCAATACAGCAGTTAGGGCAATACTCCAGACTGTAAGTTAATGCAAAAGTTGATGTTTGTTATAAAACATTAAAAGATGTAAGATCATGGCTCTCTTCTGTTTCCATAGCATATTAGTGTGCAAAGTTTTACATGGGAGATTTCCACAGGAAAATATCTGCGTCTATTGAAACACGCAGTCTTGATTATACTAATACATATGTGCTCATTCTTCGTAGTTTATTCACGGTTGAAACTTAATGTGGAAGCGGTTTTATGTGAATTGTCGTTAGTATTAAAAAGCGTTTGACAATGGTGCAATGCACGGTTTTCGCTATTATAAAGCGAGACTCTGCAAGTCATTCCACACACTCGCCTGAAATCGAACTTTTCTTTAAACTCTTTTCACGTCGGCCAGGTTTGCCTTATTTTCTGCCTCATTTTCATGTTTTCTTATTTGTATTTATAGAACAATTTTAAAGTCCTACATATTATCATTCATTTGTTCGTTTTTATTGGTATATCGAAACTGAAAGTAGTATCTAAGCATAAATTCAAATTTGCGGGCTAGGGAAAGATTTTTGTGCATTATAGGCAGTAAAACTCAGTCTACGGTCAGTGTGTCATAGTGTTGCTTATGTGCCGTGTTTTTTGACGCGACAAAGCAGACATTTTGTCACCAGGAAGCACACATTTTGTCATCACACAGCACACATTTTGTCACCACACAGCACACATTTTGTCACCACACAGCACACATTTTATCACCACACAGCACACATTTTATCACCACACAGCACATATTTTGTCACCACACAGCACACATTTTATCACCACACAGCACATATTTTTGTCACCACCCAACACACATTTTTTCACCGCACAGCACATGTTTTGTCACCACACAGCACACATTTTGTCACTACAAAGCACGCATATTGTCACCACACAGCACACACATCTGCGTGCCCGATTCGGCAAAACCGTACAATTCTAGCAGCGACAGTATAATAAGCATCATTCGTATAAGTTAAACTTATCTGTTTAAGTTAAGGTTGGCCTGATACAATGTCGTATAACTAGAGCACAGACTGTTCAAGTATCACCCCTCTAAGCTAAATTTATCCATTCAAGATGAGGTTGGACTGAAACAATGTCGTATAGCTAGAGACTGTATAAGTATCACTCGTATGAAGTATGAATTAAACTTATTCGTTTAATATTTGAGTTGAGTTTGGCTAAGACAATGTCGTATAGCTAGAGACTGTATAAGGTTCACTCGTATGAGTTAAATTTATCCGTTCAATATTTGAGTTGAGGTTGGCTAAAACAATTTCGTATAGCCAGAGACTGTACAATAAGTGTACATGCATCACGGTCAGCACCAGCGCATCGACAGCAGCAGCGCATCGCCGGACGAGCTCCAGCAGGCACGATAATGACAGACGCAGGCGCACGGTAGCCTCCAGAGGGTCGACGGAGGCTGCTCAATGACCGCTATTTTGTCATTGCATCGAAGAAAAAGAACAAATTATGGAGAAATCGGTGCTGGGCGCGGAGGAGTTTTGGCTGTAGAATTAGGGCTCTTAATAACAGGCATGATCGAGCTTACCAGCAACTGCCGTGAGCGGCCGAGGCACGATGATCTCAAAAAAAGGAACTATGGGGTTTTTTGGGCAGTGGAAACATTGAGCAGCGCAGGGCTGAGCTGGGATGTGGTTGTTGGAGAACATCGTGGGAACTATGGAGTACGAAGTGACTTTGAACTTGAGTCCATTGAATCATAATAGAATAAATCTTGAGTGGTAAAATGAATAATGCACGCACATACGCAAACAATGTAATGATCTATAAGTTGTTGAAATGCTTTAACTTTGAAAAGTTAAGGCATAAACAGCGTACGGAGAAAGTGATAGTAGAAACCAATCAACTTAAGGAAAATGAATGAATTGATCAACAGTATGTATCCAATTAGGAAATTACTTAAGTTCTGTGACTTGAACTTTTAAATTATTGAAAACACTCTTGTACATTCTGATGTAGTTAAAAAGCGTTTCTAGTGTGTGACCACAATTCATATATTTGTTTACAATCAACCTAAGCTGAATTAGAGAGATTGGTCAGAGCGTTGCAGGTAGAAAGCTACAAAAGTATTTTCCTTTTGAAAAATGGAAATGAAATTTGAAATATCTGTGCGAAAATTTCAGAAACTCATCTGTATTTAATAAATGCACTCGTACGTTCCTCCAGTTTTAGCATACGTACTTATATTTTTGGTGCATTTACGTACATTTTAACTTATGCATTTAGGGTATGCGCATAGACGAGGTAATACGTAGTTACTTACATCCTTGTTGTACGCACCTAAATTCTTAACTCTGCACGTACTTCATTTCTGTAAAACGCCTACATTTTCAGTTATGATTTTAAATTTTACAATCTTCTTTAATTATGCACTCACATCTTGTGTTACTGCACATCTTAAATTAAATAAAACTTTCAACGCTTACAATAATTATTTGTTTATAAAAGTTTTAATTACCGAGATATAATTTTATAATTTCTAACACTCAGCACAATTAGCATGTATCAAAATTAAAATTATATAGTATAAATTTGGAGCTGCACCAACGTACTAAATTAATGTACCTAGATTGATGCACCTACACCAGTGATATTTGAGCAGTGTAGGTATGTGCCACATTTCACTTTGTTCACACTATCAGTGGTGGGACACTCAAGTGCGAACTCTCGTTTGGATCGACTTCGATGGCAACGATGCCGACCATCGTTGTGTCTACAATGGAGGCAACAAACACGCACTGATTAAACCAATACTGAGACAACAAATAAACACTGAGACAACCAACAAACACTGAGACAACAAATAAACACTGAGGCAACCAATAAACACTGAGACAACCAACAAACACTGAGACAACCAACAAACACTTGAACAATCAAGAAACACTGAGACAACCAACAAACACTGAGACAACCAATAAACACTGAGACAACCAATAAACACTGAGACAACCAATAAACACTGAGACAACCAATAAACACTGGGACAACCAATAAACACTGAGACAACCAATAAACACTGAGACAACCAATAAACACTGGGACAACCAACAAACACTGAGACAACCAATAAACACTGAGACAATCAAGAAACACTGAGACAACCAATAAACACTGAGACAATCAAGAAACACTGAGACAACCAATAAACACTGAGACAACCAACAAACACTGAGACAACCAATAAACACTGAGACAACCTATAAACACTGGAACAACGAATAAATAATGAGGTAACCAAGAAATAATGAGACAACCAACAAATGTTAGCAAAGTTAGCAACGGATGCAATGCACAAAAAATGCAGACGCGAGGTAGGCAGTTACATAGGTAAAACTGAAAAAAGAAAAAAGTGAAAAAACTTTTTAACGGTAGACAGATAAAGAACAGGTTTATTGCAAAAAAAACACCGACGTCATACACTCTGACTTATGGAAAAAGAGGAAATGTTCGTATTTGCACGAACACGATGCTATGAAATAGCAAGAATCGCCACACACACCATCTCTTTTTTTGTAAAAATATATTCGTTAAAACACAAGTGAGGGAAATAAAAAGTTATGGAGAAATTGGTTCCGAGACTGAGGAAATTATGCATGATTTAGCATTAGAATTCCAACCATTGCTCTATATAAATTAAGAGTGAAGTTATCAGCATGTTTTTATTCATAGCTCCTCGTCTTCTGTTTGTTGGAAGAATGCAGATATTGTGTCTGTTAACAACGCTACACTTGAAAATATCTTAACAACGCAACGCAGTATCACAGATAACATCGCGACATCATGCTTGTAAATACCGCAACACGGATCGCCTGTAAATACCGCAACACGGATCGCCTGTAAATACCGCAACACGGATCGCCTGTAAATACCGCAACACGGATCGCCTGTAAATACCGCAACACGGACCGCCTGTAAATACCGCAACACGGACCGCCTGTAAATACCGCAACACGGACCGCTTGTAAATACCGCAACACTAAGAAGAAGCGCAACTTTGGCATGGGCGCTCGCGTGTGTTCAAATAAGCTTTCACTTAAAAACAACGCTCATGTGACCGAGTGGGTGAGCTCTGCAGCTTGCATGCGAGCGTGCACAAATGCTCCCAAGTCTATAATAAGAAACAAAAACGTGTAAATCATCGTAGTAAAAAATGAATAAAATAGCGAGCGCTATTGCGCTGGTGAGAGAGAGGAAGGAACGGTCGTGAGGCTCCAAATTGCAGGGTCCGTCTCTGCCTCCTCTGCCTCCTCTGCCTCCTGCCTCCTACCTCTGCTGCCTCTGTTGCTGGCTCGTGCCTCCTCTGCTTCTGTCGCCTCTTACTTCTGTTACCTCCTGCCTCTGCTGCCTCCTGCTTTTGCTGCTTCTGCTGCCTCCTACCTCTGCTGCCTCTGGCTTTTGTTGTTTCTGCTGCATCCTGCCTCTGTTGTCTCCTGCCTCTGCTGCCTCCTGCGTCTGTTGTCTCCTGCCTCTGTTGCCTCCTGCTTTTGCTGCTTCTGCTGCCTCCTACCTCTGCTGCCTCCTGCCTCTGCTGCCTCCTGCTTTTGCTGCTTCTGCTGCCTCCTACCTCTGCTGCCTCCTGCCTCTGCTGCCTCTATCGCCTGCAGCCTCCACCAGGAGACCGACTCGGCGAGCACCCAACTGAGCGTCCACAACAGGCGCTAGGGGACAACTTCTGGGCGCATCTATGAGATAGAATAGTGGTCAAAATAAATTCTGGCCAAATAAATTTTAAATAAGTCCAAAATCCTCAAGTTTCGTTTTTGTTCAAATTCAGTTCGGGCATACTGGATCTCAAAATCTGGCAACTCAGCAGGGGTTCCAGGTTTACGAAAATATCCTAACTTTGAATATTTCTGGCCCTCACATCCCTGAAATTAAGCCCTGGTCTAGCAAGGAGAAAGAGTTAAACAAGCTCTCAAAATCAGTCAACTCTGCAGGGTTGCCAGTTTACGAAAATATCACAAGCTCAAAGGTTTTAAGCAAGAAAAACGCGCTGCTCTCGGAAAAAAAGGCGGTGAAATATTCTGTTGCTGCTGAGCGTATTTGGCACATGCTGTGTCATTAACTACAAGGTATGAAGTTGTGACCCTAAATAAGATGAGCTCTGAACGGCTGGGCATAAAGTTGTGAACCTAAATAATATGAGCTCTTTACAGCAAGGTATAAAATTGTGACCCTATGTAAGATAAGTTATTCAAAACTGACATAAAATTGGGACTCTAAATAAGATGAGCAATTAATAACTGGCATAAAATTATGACCCTATATAAGATGAGTTATTCAAAACTGGCATGAAATTATGACCCTATATAAGATGAGTTGTTCAAAACTGGCATTTATTTGTGACCCTGAATAAGATGACCTCTTTGAAGCTGGACGTAAAATCGTGAATAAAATACTTCGAAGCATTGGTGGTATGGCTCAAAAATACCAACAAAAAATAAATTGTGTTATCTACAGTAGGACACAAAATTGTATACATGAAAACTTTGTCTCAATTACAGCAAGTTACTAAATCACTGCCAGAAATAATAATGGGAGAGAACTCCTCGAATGTTTTACTTAACTTAATTACTCATGCATGGATACATTTATTTGTCACACCCTGTTGATTTGTGGAAACGCATCAAAAAGGAACGAAAAAGACAGCAGACAAGAATTTTGCATTATTACAAAATTTCTGTAATAATACAATAATAATAATGGCACCACTCATTTCTCCATAACGTACAATTCATACAATAACACACAAAACCGGTTTCTCCATAGCATACAATAACATGATGGTGTATGTAATCTGTTATAAATATTATTACAAAAAAATCCAATACAATTATTTCCCACCATGTCACGCACGCAGAGTAAACGAAACCATTTGTCACTTTCAACGTCCTTGACGTTCTCAGCTACTATTGCAACGAAGCTCATCAAAATGTTTTCATTTATTTTTAATGCTTGTTGACTTCGAAGAAGTGATCGAGTTTAAAAATCCTCTTTTCATGTCAAAAGCACAGCCATGGACTTGGAGATGAAACACTTCCATCCCTTTTATGGGGAACGCAGAAGATGAATGTTGGTCTTACGATATAATATTTCTTTCGCATCCGTTGAATTCGTTATTTCCATGAAGTTTTTTATAATAAAAATGTAAAAATTCTCTTAAAAATTCTTAAATGACGCTGGTGAAGTGAATAACTTATTTACTCGAGCCATTTAGTTCTAAGAAAATTTGTGGTTAGCCTGAGGATGAAGTGTTCTAGTAATAAACGTCTCAAAATTTTCGTTTTAAGTATTCTACGACAAACTATTTGAAATTGAAAGACATACTGTTTCTGAACTCCATGAGAATCATAAAGTGAGAAATTCTGCATTGTTGAAAAAACGATCACAAACACAATACAAAAGGGGTGACAAACCCAGTACAAAAGTGGTCACTAAGATAATACGAAAGTGGTCACAAGCACGATGCAAAAGTGGTAGAAATTACAAGGCAAATTTGAGGTCGTCACAAACACATTACAAAAATTGAGGCTAACACGAAACAAAAGTTATTACAAACACAATACAAAGGTTACTACAAACGCTAAGGATTTAATCGTCACAAACACAGTTCAAAATGTGTCCCAAGTGCAATGCAAAGGTGTTGACACACTCAATATAAAAGTGGTGGAAAAATTTAAAGTTAAAATCGTCGCAAACACAGTCCAAAATGAGTCCGACACAATGCAAAAGCGGTGACAGACAATGTAAAAGGGGTGACAAACACTAAAGTTAAAATCATCACAAACAGTCTAAAATTTATCCAAAATAAAATGCAAAAGCGGAGACAAGCGCTAAAGTTGAAATCTTCACAAACACAGACCAACCTGAGTCCACGTCCAAGTACAGTACAAAAGTGGTGACAGACACAGTACAAAAGTGGTGACAGACACAGGACAAAAGTGGTGACACACAGTACAAAAGTGGTGACAGACACAGGACAAAAGTGGCGACAAACGCGAGTTGCGGTTGTCAGTAGGCAGATAAACAGGAGATTGGCGGTGTAGGCCGGGGCTGATCAATGGCGCGCGACGCTAATGTGGAGTTGACGTGTTCCTGCGCCGTTACCCTCGAGAGAGAGGGAAGGCAGGAGTGTGAGGGCAGGCTCCGAGCTCCCCTCGCCGCCACACGGCAGTTTGTCGGAGAGCGAACATGTAATTTGGCTGGGTAATGAAGCTAACAAGGTTGGTGTGAGGTGAGGCGACAGCCACTCCGTCCCGGTTGTTCTTAACCTTCTCGAGAGTTCCTCTTGTGTCACTCCTTATTTTGCTGCACGGGTTTGATGGACGCTTTTTTAGCACATTTGCGTTAATATTGCTGAGGCTGTTTGAGTATTTGAACTTTCGGGACACTTTTAGCGCCCTAGATGTTTTCGTTAGGTTATTATAATTGGTTCGCGTCACTCTTAATTTTGCAGCATTGGTTTAATGAATACTTTTTTTTAGCACATTCGTGCTAACATTGCTGCAGCTGTTCGGGTGTTAGAATTTTCTTGGCGCTTTTAGTACCTCAGATGTTTTTATTAGGTCATCTAGGTCACTAAACTAAATCTGGGTCATTCTGTGTGATTTGAGTCCCTCATTTATGCAGCACAGATTTGAAGGATCTTTTATTAGCATTACATTAACATAATTAACATTATCATATTTGTTTCTGATACTGATATTTTTAATGATGGCTTGTATTTCGATGACTGATATCCACACCAGAATTTTTCTCTCTTGACAATCCGTGAAAGGATACACTAGCTAGTAATTAAACAACTTTACCGTTAGAATTACATTGTAATCTAACATACCATTTTCAACACTATGAAAACCTTAATCTCGTAACATAGTCACAAAGATTACAACATTTTCTTTAATCCTATCTTTAGAAAATGATTACATTCCATTTCACACCAAAACTTAGAGTTTTAAACATAAACAACGGTGTAACAATCACAGTTACATATACAGTTGTGGGCACAGTGTAGGCGAAAGTGTTACTGATTCAACTGAAAGGAACTGTAACATGTAAGTGCCGTACCCGAAGGTGCGAGATAGCGATGTTGAACCACATGTTAAACAAGTTACACCCAATTCAACGATGTTGAATCACATGCTAGACAAATTACAATCTACTCTATCTTTTTTGACTCTATGAATACGATTTCTCTTCACGATTAACTCTCTTTTATCACTCCTGCAGGTACTGAACAGTGTGAACGAACGTTTTTTTATGAAAATTTTAGCTAACTCAGATCGGTTTAATGAAATGAGCACCAGCTTGCAGCACCGCTCCACCATGCAGCACCAACAGGAAGGTGTGCTTCTAACTGAGCAAAAGCAAGTAAACTTAAAAAGTTATTTTCTTCAGTAAAAGGATTCTGAATAATGTAAACATGATGCAAAAAAAACGAGTTAGCGCTTATAACATAACAAGGAATTTTAACTAAAGGATAATTTGTAGGTGCTCACTTTAAAAGTGACGGTAGATAATGTGATTGTGGGTAATTCTAGGTGATTATGGGTGAACGTAGGTGATTGTGAGTGAACGTAAGGTATCAAGAATAAACTTAGGTGTTTGTGAATGAACGTAGGTGATTATGGGTAATTCTTGGTGATCGTGAGTGAACGTAGGTGAATATGAGTGAACGTAGGGGAATATAAATGAACGTAGGTGATTGTGGGTAATTCTAGGTTATCGTTAGAGGTTGCAGCTTATGGTAAGCGATAGTAAAAAGATATAAGTAATCATAGGTGACTGTAGTCGATCTTTAGCGGATGGGGTGCTCGCAGTGGTACAGTGGTTAAGGGATCGGCCTTTCATGTTGGAGACGAGGGTTCGTATCCCGGCACTGGCGCGGCGATTTTCCCCGTTGGGTATAAGGGAGAGCTCAAGCACAATACCCCACTCAACCCAGGAGTCGGAAATG
>JACJUY010006230.1:22339-42588 GCA_014220935.1 Platorchestia sp. MABIK | reverse complement strand
ACCACTCACTGAAATGCGTGTTCTGTCTCAAATAACGTAATAAATTTATTGACATCATATAACCACTCACTGAAATGCGAGTTCTGTCTCAAATAACGTAATAAATTTATTGACATCATATAACCACTTACTGCAATGCGTGTTCTGTCTCAAATAACGTAATAAAGAATAAACGGCCGAAGGTCGCTAGGATAATTACGAATGCATTTTGCTTCAAATTATGAACAGGATTGTGTCCCCTGATCTGAATACAAAAATTTATTATTGAAATACGTAGCACAAATGCACAATTAAGATTGGACTCGGGTACACACTCATCGATGATCACGTTATTCTAGGAGCGTCCGAGAAAAAACTCGTGAGCTATACGTGAATCATACACAAAAACAGCCATCCAGTATAAATTAACATGAATCCCTCAAGTTTATTGAAATTAATATTCCCAACAAAAATCTAATTGAAAGTCCCAGTTCCGTGGTAAGGTCCCCTGGCATTCTCCGTTTTCACGTCGGCAGATTTCTGCAAGCTATCAAAACAGAGTTGTAATCAGTTACATGAGTCTTCAGGACGTGTCCTGTTAATGAGTTTGCGAGGGAATAATGCATTTCAAAAATAAAAGTATCGATTGTGACGATCAAACTCTGATGTCAAATTCGCAGGGCCTCAATCAACTCGAAGATAAGGCCCATCTTGTGGACTTCAAAATTAAACTCTCATCGTATTAATGAATTAAAACGACGATTGATTGATTTGACTATAATGCTAAGGCATTTACGGAAGAGAAATTAAATCTTTTTGAATATTTACCAAACTAACCATGGATTTGACCATACCCGCGGCACTTACTCATCAAAAACTATAACCCATTTTAGCATTAATTATACATAACGAAGATTTGATTATGTTTGCGGCATTTTCTCTTATCCATCTCAGAGCAAAGGAACGCCGGTGAGTTGAGCGATGCCGCAGTTTTGGCGGCCTCGGTTCCGGGCCAGAAGCACATATCCACCCGAGCCCCAGGTCGGCCCCCAGGAGTTCTTCACAATCCAATAGTCGGAGTTGGGTTTGCCCTTATTTCCGTATCCCACGACCAGAACGGCATGGTTCAGTTGAATGTCGTCGTATTCTTGGCAAAAATAGAGGCCTGCAAAAGCGTCAAAAAAACAAAATTTGAGTGTGTCAGCTTTAAGGCTGAGTTAGAAGTAACAAATTTTAGGCCATTTTGAGCTTTTCAACAGTCAGCAGTATTCAGCTAAATTATTTTAAGTTGATATTGTGAAAGAGTTCAACATAATTCCTGCCATTGCCAACAGTAATTATCTTTAGACTGGTACTGTGTAAGTTAGCATAAGAGCGTACTTCCGTAGTAATGGACGAAGTGGTGGTGCACGGAGATGGCGGCAGCGACAGGCCCTATGGTAGCGACGGCTCGCTTCAGTTCTTGTTCACTGCCTTTCTTGAAGCTCCGATATCCGACGACGGTCTTAGTCATGTTCATCGTCTTCACCTTGCATTTATCTTGCCATGTGTGCTGGAAAACGTGCCATGAATGTTTCAAAACGTGCCATGACCGCAACAGAAGTGCCATGAATCCATCAAAATTGATATTAGAAGAATTAATTCTCATAATTAGGCAGGATATTTTATTAAGCATCTGTTTCGTTACTGAATAAAATTCTGCTCTGATTTCAATCATTTCTTTCAAATTCTCTTTAGGATGAAAATCTTCCTATACAAGAAATATAAACATGCTCAATATTTAGAAAATTCTGTGAGAAACTTCTAGGATTCCATAAAATTTTGTGAAAAATGCTCGGTGAAAATAATTCGCCTACAAAAACAACTATT
The DNA here is from genome assembly GCA_014220935.1 of Platorchestia sp. MABIK. Taxonomy (NCBI): domain Eukaryota; kingdom Metazoa; phylum Arthropoda; class Malacostraca; order Amphipoda; family Talitridae; genus Platorchestia; species Platorchestia sp. MABIK. Next base: position 40,740 of record JACJUY010006230.1, on the reverse strand, counting down.
AAAGTGCATTTTCAGAGTGCATGTAATTTTTTTACCACAAAAAGGCTGAAAGAAATATCGTAGCACGAAATCTGAAAATGATTCATAATATCAAGAAGTGCTCCTTGATGTGCGAATAGAAGCAACCAACTATTAATTTCAATACGAGGCAGATTTCAATAATGACACTCATTGAAAGACAGATCTTATTGCGCTCAACACCTCTAGTACAAAAAAGAATCAGAGGCAGTATAAGTGCCAATACATTAGCCACACTAGATTCCATTACGAGGAGTTTACACGACAAGGAAATGCACTTTTGGGGCTTCACTTATGTCAAATGTCGATGTAAAGCTGAAAGTCCTCAGTTTAAAAAACATCGTTCTACTTGATCGTCTACGACGATGTCATGAAATTGGAAAATGGTGCAAAACCTGCAAAAGTGGGGCCAAAAAGTTTAAATCTGAGTTAAGGGCATAGCTCGGATCAAAATTCTTGAATCACATTGTACTACGGTATCAGCTGCTCGAAAAAAGCGACTTACAAGAAAATACTTAATATTAAATCGTTCTTGTAATCTAGAGAAATGTTTTAATCGGAGGAAGAACCTTCGTTACGGAAAATAAACAGAACCTTAGGTGAACATTTTGAAGAATCTCACACGGAAAATAAACAGAACCTTAGGTGAACATTTTGAAGAATCTCACACGGAAAATAAACAGAACCTTAGGTGAACATTTTGAAGAATCTCTCACGGAAAATAAACAGAACCTTAGGTGAAAATTTTGAAGAATCTCACACGGAAAACAAACAGAACCTTAGGTGAACATTTTGAAGAATCTCACACAGGGAAAATCAGTTTTAACCTAAAGTTTCCAGCAAATGAAAAGTAGCTGCATAGCATATTGTGTAAGTCAGCATTTTGAACACGGAATCGATTTCAGTAATATAGGATGCATGATTTATTTTATTACTGACAAAAATAAGACGGAATTTAGAAATGTTCTTGACAATCAAGTACCTAATTTGAATAAAAAGTGATACAATTGATTTGATGAATTTTGCATTCGTGAAACGAAGACAATAAACGACTCTAACGAGGCAACCCAAAGTGGACAATATTAAACTGAATACAACCTATCATTGATAAAATAATTTAGGAAGTTACCGTGCCATTATAGCTGTACTCAGCTTCGGTAGCAAAGCCTGTCCTCTGGATATCGACGAAACCCAATCCAAAGGTGCCGCCACGACAGGCGTCGCTGTATAACGAGCAATCCATCAGCTTCTGAGGAGACAGCGTCTCGAGCTTTCCGGTCTTCAGGAACCGCTGGCCTTCCAGGGCTCCAACCTGCAGTTTAGACAAGACAAGCTTAGACCTACCTTGTAGAGCTTAGAGAAGGGGTTAACTTTAAGATGTCAATCGAAAGAGATTTTTGCACGACACAAGACCTATTCCAACTCGTTGCGTTACTTCTCATGATGTAAAACTTGATTTAAGTGAAGAATAATTCTTAAATTTGTTTTCGCGATATAAAATCTTTGAATATACAGGAATTTAACTCTGCAAAAGTGAATGGAAAAATGCTCAACGCAATTTTTATATGTTAAACACGTACACAAAATAAAAAAACATATAAACGAGCATAAATACGCATTTCTTTCTTTGTCAGTTAAATAGCTGAAATTTACTAAAGAATGCTACAATACTGATGTTTGCATTCGTTCCCTTCGTTGGCCTTGGCTTCCAGGAGGAGGGAACTTACCGTGTATCAAAATGAGTAAGATACGATGCTCAAAAAGAGCACTTTCCCACTGATAAAGCATTTTATAAATTGTAATCTGACTCCAACTAATTCATAATTCCTTAAATTTGCTCTACCGGCATCAAGTACATCAAAGCAGTACTGACCGCAGAGAAAGCCCAGCCCGAGCCGCAGGTATTTTGGTCCCTGATCGGAGTCACCGCTCCCTTCTCTCGCCAGTCCACAAACTCCGGAAGGCCATCATCCTCTTCGGGCTCTTCATGATGACTTGTTTCGGTTTCAAACTCGTCTCCTTGCATAGGGAACAGACCCAGCATTTTTTGCTTTATCTCCTCGAATGTCTGTGCGAATTGCCGAAACATTAATTAGAAACATGGCAATTTTTTTCAATGAAAGCTCTTTTTCATGAAAGAATCTTTTAAAGTTTTCTTTAACACTTTGCCCTCCAGGGCCTCCAGTGACCACGGAGAGAATTTCCATAATCCTGCTGATCGACCAATAGTCACAAACTCAATTTTTATGAGTTATAAACTAAAATTAAATGAAATCAAGATCCAGTTAATGTTTGCTTTTTTCAAGATTGCTTACTGCAATTGACTTTAAATTTGAGTTGAAAATTGAACTTCAGTTTAGCCAATTGCTGTCAAAGTGTCAAGGCAACCCATAGATTTGGCAGAAAAATGTTGCACGCTCCGTGGCAGGGCCAGTAAATTGTGTACAGAATGAAATGAGGACACAGAAGTTATGAACGATAAGATTCCATAGAAGCATCTACCAGCCCTAATAATAGAATTAAATCGATTGACAAATAAAGTGTGATTCTTGAAGAAAACATAAATTTCTTGATAAAGTTTTAAAATGCGCCCATGAACATGCTCAGGTGAGACCGACCTGTACAACTTTGAATCAGTAATATATTGAGGACTAGTGGAAGTTCACTGAAAATCAAGGCTTGGTCAAAATTTAAAAAAAATGCGGCAGTTAAACTCAGACAATGAAAGCGTATTTATTACTTCAATCTAGATGCTGCAGTCAAAAGTGGTGAAATTTTCTTTGGAACAAACTTAGGAACTGTACATCATGAATGTAAAATACGATAGTAGTTTCTGGTGCTCTCTTACAAAGCAAAATTTACATCGGATCTTAAACGACCGATCGCTTGTAGCGAATCTGAATCCCGTCATAGCGCACTTGAAATAATTCAGATTCGTCTTGGAATACCAAATTCGTTTTCGCGAAAAGAATTTTGCACTCACCATGTCGCTGAACTTGTTGACCCTTTGCTCGTACGTCACCTCTCCGCGAGCGAAGGCTTCGTTGTGCTTTGAAATTTTCATTTGGTTTTCAAGGAAAATGTTGAAGCGAGCGTTATCCTCGGCGCTGTCGTCCGCGTGAGTTTTGTTGTGGGTGATCTGAAAAGTTTTAACGTAGTTAGTGTATGACTCACACAATTTTAAGTTTCAAAATTTCTTTTAGCAATGCTGTGTCATACATAACGTTTAAGGAAACATTTTGAAACTTTAACGCAAAGTTGACTGCTGTAGTAGACTGAAAAGAATGTTGCAAAAATTTGATCCGCAGTTTTTCTCATAGCTTGAAGGTGAAAAATATTCAATATTGGAATTCGATGAAGGTTTGAATTTAAGAACATGCAAGGATTCTTTCATTTGATTTTCTAGGTGGCAGTTCAAAAATTTGTGCGTTTTAAGAAGACTGTCTGGGTCTATAACAAAGACAAATGGAATTGACAGTGGAATTTTGAAACTTGGAAGTATTTAATCGTTGCCTTAGGGTCAAATAAATAGCGGTCATTCAATGAGAAACATCTTCATGTGAAACTACTGAAATGACAGATCACATTGGCTCTGTCTTGATCAATGATCAGTGACAGAAATATTGTTTCGAGAAAATAATTTATTTTCCGATTTTAAAGTTTGCGTAAATTCTGAATCCCGGATCATTGTCGTTTGAATTGACCAATGTTTTTAACATTTTACAATTTTTTGCTTATATTCCTGAGAATTGTCCCCAGAAGTTCTGGAATTTTCATTCAATTATTACGAACTAATCAAGCATTGGTCGACCGAACAAAAATTTAGGAATCAACTTCCAGTTTCTCCCAATCAGCTTTCCTAAAAATGAAAACTAGGTCCATTAGACCAGTAACAACAAATTACAGAATAACTTATAACAAATGTGAAGAGCGATCAAATCTAAGTTGACTGTGATCATATTACAGACTCCCCTAAGTTAAACGTTGTCAATAGTTTACAGCCATGATTTCCATCCCACCTTGAAGTTCAAGTATTGCTGGTCGAGGATACGCCGGTGAATGGGCGCCGCTGCCGCGGCCGCCACCACCGCCAGGACGACACCGATACACTTGAGGAATGCCTGGGTGACAACAGCAAAATTTAGCCTCAAGTGCATCCCTGCTTTGTAGGAAGCGTTTGAACGTCTACACATAGAACTTAGATAAAAATTGAACATTTGAAACTTTCAGTGTACATTATCTAAAATTAGGTATTTTCTAAAATGTATTGTGGAATTCATCCCATAATTTTCGATTATATGCAGAGAAATTATTGTACATCGAGTTAGAAAGGGAATTATAAATTATAGCAGCTTGTTTCATCAGCAAATTCATTAGTAGCAGGAAAAACATTTTGAGTGATGAATGATAGTTTCGGACTGTGATCCATGGTACGTTTGATTTTTTTCCTCTCTCGAACAAAAGAACTTACCATGTTTGGTAGGTCACTTCAGAGCTGAATGCTGGTCACCACTGGTTTTCTGCACCCGAACGCGCCCTTAAATATGGAATGGAATCGCTGCTAATCAAAATGATAAACATTATATCACAGCTGAGGGTTCTGTTATCCAATCTACAAGTTATCGAAATTTTGTTTGTATCTATACCAGTGGGACAACATCTGAAAAAGATTGCCCTGAATTCGAAGCCTCGATATTTGACCCAAGAAAACATCGTAGTTTTGAACTAGTATCCGGGTGCGGACAGCGAGACTAGCTTTGCTCTCATTTTCCCTTAAGTGGAATCAGGCGCTATTGCTCGCCGTACGGACGCCTTTAAAATGAAGTAAGGACAGTATCAGTTGTAATAATCAAATCTAGAATGAATGGAAGGGACGATGATAGCGATGATCAGAAAAACGAAATGCAGAGCTGTCATTTTACTTTAGTGAAACTTATTATTTGTCTGTCAACACTTTCTACATTCCACTGTAAAATTCATGAAAAACAATTGTGCTAGTGTCACCATGATGTCCAACGCACTGCAGGAGTGCTACTGCACAGTTTGCTTCATAAGCTTGTAAAGAGCGAGAAAACACGGCAGGCCTGAAAAATTCGAATTGACATGAGATAAAAAACAAAATTAAGCACAAGTAAAAAATTCTAACCCATAATTATTCTTATTACACGAAGTAAGAAGGCGGATCTAAGCTGGGAAATGGTTATTTGGGGCTAACACATCGATTTATAATTTATCACAAAAAATAAAAATGAGAAGCGACGGAGATACTAACATGTTAAACAGCTAACTCTACAAAATGCGGCATCCTCTCTTCTATACTGAAATTAGCGATAAGTGTATTTTTGACTGTTGAATATATTGGATATCGAATACTACTGAGAATACAGGAGATACATGGAAATATTTCAATTTACTTTTGCTTTAATATTTTGAAATTGACCTTCGAATGTTAATGAATATATGAAAATATTAAGTAACGCAATTAAGTAACCACACTCATACAAACACGCCTTACTTTGTCAGTAAGTGGAACCAATGAATATGTTGATCTAAATGAATACGTTGAATATTTTTTCACTAATTCAAGTTTTTTGGTGAACAGGAAAACGTATTCCGAAATTAGTGTGGTTTCAAGTTTTAGCGAGGCTGGAAGATGGTAGCACCAATTCCCTGGTCAGCATATTTACAGTTCGCCAAAAGTTTGTCAGAACGCACGACAACTTTCAATGTTTTTGCTTATTTCATAGAAATGAATGCTCATGTGAGGCGTAGCTTTATATTTTGGTGTGTGTTATCATAAACGAAAACAGATAGAATAATTCATACCTGAAATAAAAGATCAAATGTTATGAATAAAATGAAAAAAGTGAAAATCGAATCACGGATCTTAAATATATGTAATTAAAACGAAAAGAGATTTCCTTTTTATTGGCAATGCGTTCAAGAGAACACTGTTAGTGGGATATCATACGTTTCATTGACGATTTGTAACATGGCGTTTAAAACGTCAGTATTTCAACTCCTAAACTATATGAATATAGTGGCACAATTGGGTTTTAATAATTTTCAAGCTCAGCATCGATTTCAAGTCGAGAATTACAGAATTCCACAAATCGAGAATCAAAAATCCATTTATTTTTTCTGGTATCATAGCTATTCCTACTTAAAGTGCTATTAGTTAAAAAATATTTTAAACTTTTAAACAAGACAAAAAATTGGCCGGAGTATAAAAAATCGAAGTCGTCAACATGTTCAAAACCTGCGTTGAGGTTATTATTAACCAAACAGCTCCGCAGAAAAAACTTGGGATGTAGCTACTCGTATGGTATCTAAAAATCTGTATACTGCTGATGCTCGCTTTAATGAATGGTGGAACTGGACACTTGAGGGTGCCAGTCTATAGCATAGGGCGATCAAATCAAATTTAGCTCGTTTCCGTCCAATGCTTAACATTGGCAAAGAAAACAACGAAAAAGCTCGTAGCAACGAGTACTGTGGAATGATGTACGTAGGTTCTTCGGAGGTTGTGATGTGAATGACATTTGAAGCAATTTAAGAGTACTCATTCTAACTTTTTCGCCGCCTGCATGCATGCTCCTGCGAAAAAGTAAGACTGGGTAGCTTCTCTCTCATAGGACACAGTACCGACTATAGAACGAAGAGGCGGTGCTATATTGTTTTGAATGACAAATTTACTTGTGTAAGAAAAATAATAAACTCTGAAGACGATGGCGTTAGTATTTTAGCATGTTGAACATACAGTAATAGCACTGATAACACTATAACCACAGTGATACATTTAATTCAGGGGCTGCAGCTCCAGGAAAACAAAATTGCCGCTTTGCTGTCGCCTTCGGTGCAGCCTGAAGCCCAATGTATGAAATAAAAGTTTGTACAAATCATCGCGCTCCAAACAACCTTCATTAATTTGCGCGTAGAGGAGCGATACCGATCTTGACATTTGTTCGAATCTCATTCAACGACTGATTGAAGTTAGGTAGTTAGAAAGACATGCTATGAACGATGAATGTTGGGAGAACAACAAATTTTTCCATGCAAGTGCTGGAATAATTTTGCCTTCTTTTCTCTTGGCTTATTTCCTCGCTTTATTTTTTCAAACGAGAACAATCTTCTAGGAGATACATAATTTTTTTTTGTATCCATGTAATACAGCAAAGCATGTAATCATTCGAGTGTCAAAGTAGAAGAAATAAATATTTTTAAGTATGGGAATGATTTCGCTGTCAGATTTAGCTCCAGAACGAACATTGGTTTTTGTTTAATGCTTTGCTTTATTATGTCCAATCTAGGCACATAAGGAACTTCAAATAAAAATGCTAAATGTTCCAATAGGTTAGATTTCGTTAGCTACGTTAGGATTTGGCTCATTTAAAAGAAAAGAATATTCAAAATGGGCCGGTAGTCTAAATGCGACGTAGAGGACGATTTTTATAATCAGTAGTTATTATCACGATGTTATTAAAAACGATGCCAACAAATTTATAGAGACAACATATATAACATGAAAAATAACTTTGGAAATTTTCACCATTTCAGAAGGTCTAGCCGAAAAAGAAACGAAGTATAAAATAACTCATTTGCTCATTGTTTTGCCGGGAATGTGAAACCATAGAATTTTTGAGCATGAAAAAATGTAAAATTAGGCCTTGAAACCAGCTAGCAAGATAGCACTTGAGAGCAAAAATTTGTCAGGTTACGATCTGTGAATTTCCCCGCTATTATTCGAGCTAGACCCCGATGCCACTAAAGCTATTATAGAGCACACGAGTCCTTCAGCCGTAATTTCTGGATCCTTTATGGCGTTGAATTGTAGTCCAAGATCTCCGAACGGATCCCTTGCACCCCGTACTTGATTCCTTGTGAAGGTACCCTGTATTTGGAGCTTTGTGTAGAGTATTTCGCTGACGAAAAATTGAAGGCCGACTTCTGAGCAAGGTCGAGAAGATGAGCGGTAGCATCTGAGCTGCAATGCAGATACGAACGCTTGGATATGATTTTGATCTGAGAGTAATTGTCATTCTGCAGTACATAAGAGTATACTACGATGAGGGGCCGCGCTTTTTCATCAATATAAAATTCCGAACATTGTAATCCATGGTCTAAAATGTCGTTAGCATGTGTAAATTTGAAATTCTGCCAAAACTTTTAAAAAAATTCTGGAATGTTGATCATACTAGCTTCGTACCATTATGCTGAACTTCAGCACTGTAATGCAAAAGTTACGGGATGAAAATGATCAATTAACTTTCATAAGATTGCGAAGGTTTGATACCTTCATCGAAATTGCGATGAAAAATGTGTTCCGATTTACAAAACATTGCAATTCTGGAGATAATTATCTCAAATGTGATGCGTAAATTACTCATCATGCGTTCTGACTTCAAATCAATGAACTAGGATTGTAAATTTCAGCCTATTCTTCGCAGATGTAATTGCTTCTTTTCACCCATCGCTCGAAATGTCAAGTTTGACTTTCGTTCACTGGGAGGACCAAATTTGCTGCTCATTCGGTAAAATGCTCATCCAAACACTTGATCGATGATGGTACGATGATGGTTCTTCTATGATGGTGCGATGATGGTTCATCGACGATGATGTGACGACAATGGTTCATCGATGATGGTGGTCACTTTGGTGGGATATTCAAACTCGTGTGACCGCTGCAAGCAATCTTGCAGTGGCACCACTGTGCTCTAGTATACTGCATAATTAAGAAAATGCAGTTGCAGCACTGCCTTATTGGTTCGGTGTATCGGCAGCACTGCGTTTCAATTAGTGAGGCGTGGTGGCAGCAATGCGCTCCAATTAGTGAGGCGTGGTGGCAGCAATGCGCTCCAATTAGTGAGGCGTGGTGGCAGCATTGCGCTCCAATTAGTGAGGCGTGGTGGCAACACTGAGCTGCAATAATTTAGTGAGGTGTGGTGGCAACAGTGCACTCACTCCAATTATTTTTTATGCGAACGTACCAGAATAATGCATTTTACCACTCAAATATTGAATATATCATGAATCTTCAATTATGGCAAAATCTTACCAAACCCACCAACTGATGGCCCATTTGGGGACGTTGTGATAATCAAAACAATTTTTTTCAGAATTTTTAACCTAAAATATCTGCATTTAATTCGTAAAGCTCGATTTTAACATTTTAGAATCCATTCATAATCTTAAAATCTATCTTTAAAAAATAAAGAGTGGTCCAGAAACTCCCAACTGCTTATTAGAATTTTTTGTGTATTTTGTTGAATGATTGTTTTTAAATTCAATTGAACTAATTTTCGGACATTTAAAAACAGCTTTTGGTCTTTGAATCTCAACGTTCAACTCGTCATTCCAGAGCACTAAAGACGGTATCCTGTGACCGGAAACTTTTGATGTTTCATGAGTTTTGTAGTTGCGTTGTGCTCATGTTGAAGTCATGTTGTATAGTCACGTTGTTGCTCCGTTTGTTATCACGTGCTAGTCATTTTCAAGTCACGTTCTAATCACGTTGTAACTACGTTTTTTTGTCCTATTCTAGTCATTTTGCAGTCAGTATTGTAGTCAGGCTAATTTAAATTTTTAATTTCAATATAGGAATTCTAAGAAATTGACTTATTTCAACCTCCATGGACTGTTTCTCATAGTGACAAGTTTGATTAAAATAGGCAGAATATGAGTAACTTGGTCGAGAAAACGGCATATCAATCGTGTGGGGTTGTGAACATCTTCATTTCAGTTCATATTTGCTCACTTCCAGATATGAGCCCCTTATGATAACGATCAAAATCCAACAGAGATGTAACGGGTTTGGGGAAATAAGTTTCCGATAATTTTTGACAATTCAGATATTTGATAAGAGGTCACCGCTATAAAAGAGAGTGGAGGCATTTTGATCTTCACTTGAAGCCAACAGCTGTTGTGAAGCAAACCCCTAAAATGGTAAGTGCAGCCTCATAGGAATAATTAAAGGAGATTTCGAAAAATATTTATGTTGACGGTTCTATCGCATTGATGGGGATTTGGCTTATGAAGCCCTCGTACGAAATGGGAAGTTAGCATTTTCATCATCCTCAATGTGTGCCATGCGTAACAAGTTCTCAATTAAGTTCAATAGGAGAGCAATGACCACTTGAATTAAAAGCTTGTAAGTCCTAATACATTTAGACAAATGCTTCTCTAAATGATTCGTTTCTTACCGATCGATTGTCTTCATTTAAACTTTCGAGTAATTATAGGCATGAAAACCCTAGAATTAATTGGATTATGTACTTTTGCGGCACATAGAGCTGTGTTTACTAACGCACAGTAACGTGGAAGAAAACTGAAAAATTTATCCTGTGAATTGAATTTACAAAAATACACTCAGTAGTAGTAGTTTGTCATGCTTGTTTACTTCATGTAAATAGTTTTCAAATATTATGTGAAAATTTTTCATTTTCAGTGCAGCATTTATATCCGAATTTCCAAAGTTCTTTTATCCCAGTACTTCACTACGATGCATTGAAGATGACATTGCATTTTGCTCAAATGGAAACCATCATGAAGAAACCTGCTGATCTGCATAAACGTTTACCGCAGGGTTATCTCAAATTCCTTGAAATAGGCAACACGTTTGTTGTTTGGAGCTTTTAATGTTGTATTCTATCGTTGACTTGATACCCACACCGAATTACCGAACTAAATTTCATACATTACATCAAATTACCAAATACATTTAATTCTATTGACCAAATTCCCGAACTAGATTTTACACGCTACTCCGAATTACCGAACTAAATTTAAAAATTCCATACTACTCGTGAGCGATTACCTTTGAATACTTACACAGAACTGAGCCACATTTTCAAGTCTCTAGCTCGTATTTTGCGTTTCAGATGTCAACGAAGGTGCTCTGCGTCCTGGTGACAGCGGTGGTGGCTGCAGCTGCCTCCCCGCTCTACCAAGACATCATCCAGCAAGAATTCCAGAATTTTAAAGTATGTTTACAAACTTCGGACGAATTTTATCAGCTAAATAGGTTTTTAATAACTACGTTGTAGTTAACCGCCAAGATAATTTGATAGACAGTTAATTGTTTTGGTATGGCAACTTTCAATATAAAGGTTTGTTTATAATATGGCCTGTTTAGCACTATTTATGAAATATTTAATGGTTCACTAATTGTCTTGAGGCTCTACTAAGCAAAGCTAAAAATTCTTTTTCTTATGTGTACATTCCATTCTCATTTGTGGGATGGCTTTATTTTAATTCTTAAGTTATGTTCTCTGCTTCTAGAGCGATGCTCTTCGTTTGGTTATAGAGTGCCGACTTCGAAAGCTGTTTTGGACAATTTGGAATTCCATATTTTGAGCAAACAAAGATAAGTTCCTCATCAAGTATTCTTTTCAGACACTAGAGGTGCAGTTTTATTAAACTTAGATCCTACGCTTGTAGATTTGAGTAGAAAGGAATTCGATGCTTCATTAATTTTGAACGTGAACACAAAGTGCAAAAAAATGCTCAGAAGGCAGTTGTATTTCATTACGTAAAACGCAGTGATAGAATTGAAAATTCACGTGAGCTAGGCTAAAATATCATTTGAAGGCTTTTATTTTCAATATATACTCTACTGTAGAGTGGAAAACAAAACTTCGAAACAGTTCGTAGAACAGAGCAGCGTGCAACAACCCGGCAATTTTATTTCATTCCTGTGCTCGCAAATATTCGTTTCAGATCACTCACAACAAAACATACAGTAGCAATGCTGAGGAGTTTGCTCGCTACAACATCTTCCTACAAAACAAGCTTAAAATCGCACAGCACAACGAAGCCTTTGCTCGAGGGGCGGTGACCTACAAACTCGGAATTACGCATCACGCGGACTTGGTGAGTTGATGGCATCAGGGGTCCATTGGCTCAGCCTTGGGAAAGATTTTCAAATAATTTACCTTCTGAAGACTTTAACTGATTTAAAATCAGAGTAGACTTGACAACGTTTCGTGCTTCCTTACATAGCGTAACAAAGTCGACTTAGAAGAACTTTCACCGCCAGCTGTCCCGCTACGGCGACGATTGTTTGAAACTTCGGCCCCTTGCTCGATGGTTGTGTTAGGGCCTTAATTACGACATCCATAGGAGGGGTGGATTTTAATTACTAGGTCGAACGTGAAGTGTCTTTTCAATGGAGGGAGATTTTGGTATTCTGCTTTGGAATATTCGATTGTCCACAATACATGACCAAATTTTTGCATGACAAGAAGCTGATCCACATGTGGTAACTCATTGACTATTTCTCAGTAAACTTTTTAAATCAATAAATCATTGGGCATGGAGGAACAGTGGAGATTGACAGTTTTTTACAGGGGATTTATTCTGCATGGTACATATCTATTAATAACTTTTAATTTACTAGCATGAAAATAAAACTATTTCTGTCAATTTTAAGCCGGCAAACCTCGGTCACCAGTTTTTAAGGCAAGCAGTTCTCATTACAGGTTCCCTTTCACATGTACGAGAATGATTATTATCTCCAAAAGCAGGAAATAAATTTTTGCCTATAATTCTTGATGATTCTCCTTCAGTTTTATTTAACACCCATATTTCTTGCAAATTTGACAGAGCAAGTTAAACTGATTTTTATCAAAAGCGTAGGTTTTTTTAATAAAAAAGGAGCTACCAAACACCCAAATGTGAAACTTCAATATTCACTCTCAGGAACTAACAATATTATACTTTAACAGGTACATGTACAGCGATCAACATAAAAACTCAAAGATAAATAAAGTGACTGTAAAAGACTGTATTTCATATTCATTCGGCTCAAAAAATGTAACGACTATTTTGAAAAAAGTGACTTGAAGGCGTGATATTTGCTCAGACTCCTGAGGAAAAGCAGATGAGACGCGGCCTGTTCCCCAAGCCCGAGAGCAAGTGGTCGGAGGCGGCGCCACAATGGGATGCAGAGGACGAGGGCGGCGATGATGGCCTCCCCACCTCAGTGGACTGGCGCTTGCAGGGGGCAGTAACCCCAGTCATTGACCAGAAGCAGTGTGGATCGTGTTATGCTTTCTCTTCGGTATGTTAGAAAACATTCGTTGATATGAGAATCTCTACGATTTGTACATTATTGAGTTGTGAGACTTATTTGACACAGCCCGTAATGAAACTTAATTACTCGTGTAAGTTGCGTTGATGGACTGATAATCGGGGACATTTCCGCCCATATATATTTTGACAGATCGTCGCAAATTATTTCGAGTTAAGTGTGTGACATCGGTGCTTTTAGGTTCCATCTGATGTACTTTCATTTCACAAAGTAATTGAAATATGCTCATTTTTCTATGTAAACTTTACATAGCTCCGTAAATATGAGATGCAAGCTTAAAAGGAGCGTGCAGCTTCTGAGTTATCTTGTCTATTTACTGTCCGATTTATCTGAAACTTTGCAGTTATATGTAAAAAGGAATTGTAAAACATCTTTGCTTCCATGATTTTTTTGGGTAAGTGACAATTTTCAATTTTTAAGGGTAAATTTTCAAATTTCTATTTCTCCGACATTTTTCGAACGATTTTCACTATTCAGCTTAAAAAATGATGAGAAAGATGTTAGCTATAAAATTGAGCTATTTGAATTTTGTCCCGAGTTTTTGAAAAATTGAAAAAATAAAATTTTGATTTATTTACAGAAATTTTTCAAAAACTTTGAAAAAATATTTTTGAGGACAAAAATTAAAAATGCTTTGATCGTGCTTCTGTACCTGAGACCTTTCTATTTATTTGCAAGTTAAATGGTGAAAATCGGTCGAATAATTCCGGAGAAATAAAGATTTGAAGTTGGTGTAAGTGGCAAAAATTAAAATAAGAGAAAAAGCTTTCTAGAGTATTTAGGGTTCCATGCCTGCAAAGTTATAGTATACGAACGAACATGCAAAGCAGTGAAGCATATCATTAGATTGAGAAAAAATTCTCTATAACATGAGAAAAAAAGAATAAAATTAAAATTCTTCGTATTTTGGGGTAACCCGCTTTCAGGGGCTGGCCTCTCCTAAGCTGTGGCAGACGAAAGAACACACATACCAGGAAGTGAAGCATATCCTTAGATTCAGAAAATAATTATCTATAACATGAACTATAAACAAAAAATAGAACCACCTAGACCGATTACACTCTCTACCAATGGAATGGTTTTAATAACTCTGGTTTTAATAACTAACACTTAGCCTAATATCAATTATCATCGTTATGATGAGCAGGGAAAGGATGACGTTATGTCATCCCTTCAATTCCATTATGGCGCCTGAATTATTTTTTAAATTCATCTTCCGTTTTATCCAGCTCGCATATTTAGTTAATCTTGGTTAGAAACTAAACTGACTGTTTATTTCCTTTCATTCTGAGTCGTGACATGAAAATCTTGTAGCTTAAATTACTTCTCTTTCAAAAGGTGAAATTTTGTCGTTTTCTAAATTATAAATTCTGGTTATTGAACAATTTCGATTGATCACTCGTAGCTCAACATGTGCTCGAAGTCGTGCTACGATATTTCATGATTATATTCAGGAATCATAATTCATGATTTGCTACTCGTGCAAGTATGGAAATTTTAAGACAGATTTTGCAGTATTTCGGGTACAAAAGTTCTTTGCAAAAAGACTCTTCAGTCATGCACACTCATGAAATACAAGGTAAAATTTCACGAAGCGTTGAATAAGTGTTTGCGTAAAATTCTAGATCGGAGCTTTAGAGAGCCAGAACTCATCAAAGATATATCTATTTATCGCTGCATTGTGCTGTAATATTGTGTTCTAGCGTTGTTCTTCAGCGTCTTAACCTAAGAAAAAATAGAGTGAATTGCAATCTCAATAAATTAAAGAGTTCCTTCTCTTACTTCTTGAGCCCAATTTCCATGATCAGAATGACTGTACATCCTCGAGTGAAAATATCGCGAGGGCTGCGCTGGAATCGAACTCGGGTCTTTCTTTTCCATAGTGTGACGTTTGACCGATCGATCGCACCGCAGAAAAGAGAAGGCAGAAGAAAATGAAGCTGGAAAGAGGAAAACGTAAAACATATTGAAAATTTGAATTGATTATTTGCAAAAATTTCAGGTTGGAGCCTTGGAAGGACAGAACTTCTTGAAGACTGGGAAGCTGGTGCCTTTGTCAGTCCAACAGGTGGTTGATTGCACAGAGTCTAACGGCATTTGCCTGGGCGGCCTCCCTCAATTGGTCTACGAAAATCTTCAAAGAATTGGAGGCATCGCTACTGAAGAAGCGTACAGCTACGACGGTCGAGTAATTATTATATTCAATATCTATGAAAATACCGACTGAAGTCACCACATGAGTTTCAAAGTCACTTGTTTCCAAATAATAAGAAATTGTCTAACACCTCGTTAAGCTTTTGTTAAATGTAGCGAAATTATAAGATCTATCATACATTCCTGTTTCATCCCAATACAAGTTACCTAGAAATAAACTAGCTTCAATATTCTTTTAGCAAGGTAAGAGTTTACGAGGTAGGAATCCAGGAGAGAAAAATTCTTTATACAGAAACAACAGAGGGTCAGTATATAACCTTAATCACTATTTTAGAAAATGTGTGTTTTATTTGATCAACGTTGTCGATGCACTTTTGTTTTTACAGCCCTCGGCTTGCAAATTCGTGTCACCAGGCGAAGGTCCTACCGTCTACGGTTATCGATTCTTCGAACAAACTAACAAGGCTCTGAAAAAAGCGGTCGCTACACATGGACCCATTTCGATTGCAATTTCTACTTTTGATGACTTCGAGAACTACGCTGAAGGTAAGCTTTGACATGCCACACGAACAGGTCACGCCAAGCAACGCAGCATGTTAGAACAGTCACAGGAACTACTGCGTTAGATATTGCACGCACAACTATCTGATTTTCTGCTAAGTAAAGAAACTTGCTCTAGCTATTTAAAATCTGCGAATGTTGTGTACTGCTGTGTCTGGTCAGATGTAACAAGAGCTCCGGAAGAAAAAGACCTGGCAGATAGGTGATACATCATGATAGGTTGCATAATGATCTTATGGCTAGAAAAGAGGGAGAAAAATGTGAAAAAAGTGTTTTCGTGGATAGGTTGCCATAAGATTGATAAACTAGAAAAAATTCCGTTATCTTCCGGGATTTTAGAAGTAAAAGATTGAGAGGCTGGAAAGAAGTTTAAATATATATATAGTATGTTGGAAAATCTGGTAGCAAGCCCTCACGATTCAGGAAACGATAACGCATTTTGACGAACATCGTTGGCAACAGTACGCTTTGAAATTATAATTGCTCTGCGAGATCCAAATTTTGAGATGCTATTATGATCCGAGTCATAGTTACTTCACACATTCATTTTTTTCAACAGTAATATATGTACGTATATATTCAAACAAAGTGCGCATAACCGCGCTTTTCATTGTACTCATTGTTGAAAAAATATATTTTCCAAATTGAGGGGTAGTACCTTGGAATAAAATTTTGTCTTCTAGCTCTGAATTCAACAAATTTGACTGTTGAGTCCCACTAGCTCTGAAATTTATATTTTTCTATTTTGAGGTTGTTTTAATTCTATTTATAGAATTAGAATTATGCTCGCAGCTGTTACGAACGTCGCAAACTATCAACGAGTGAACGAGAAAAATTTGTAGTCTATAGGGAAGTACAATTCAAAGCGTTTAACAAACATAGAACAGTTTTGTGCAAAATTAAATACAATACACCTAAAATGAAGAGAAAATTTGTGAATACAATGAAATGAGTCACGAATGCAGTGCACATGACACAATATATAACCGATTGCGTGTATTACAAAACTCACAGGAATATTTTGATGAAATCTTTTCTTTGTTTCATCAGAATAATGAACAAAACATTCTTACATCTGATTGTGGGGTCGAGCGGGTTCTGGTCATGCACACATACTGATATCATATTAGCAATCCGAAATGATGAGTCACAGCTTGATAGTTATATTGTAAAGAAAATGTTTTTCCAAAACGACTCGAGAACGGGATTACTCGGGATTACTATTACAAGAGATCAGGATTACTATTATTTCGTTGATATTTTTGTCCTCAAAGCTGGAACAAAGAGGGGATTACTGCGTTTCTTTTACTCCTAGTGTAGGAAAAAATCACAAGACTTTATGAGAAAAAGTTCAGCAAAAAACTAACTTATAAGAAGCAAAAAAGGAGTCCTGGTGAGCTTCTTCAGGGAGTTGCGTGATCTGTTCGTCCGAGTTCTCTCTCGCACCACTGGCCGCTGTATCCTAATAACGATTAGCAAACTTAGATTGACGAATGAACTTTAGCTGAAATTACTGTAGGCTTTTTATATAAATTCTGTCACTCTTGAATTTGATGGAATTTATGATGCCCTTTGCCTCAAAATGTCAGCTAGATTTTACAATTTTAATTCAATTCCTTCACTTCAGGTAATAAAATGGGAAAATTGTTCCTTAACTGCAGCACGTCATTCTCACTAATTGCAATATTCCACGATCCGTCACAATGTTTCTCTGCTATAAACGCTTGCACAATTTAATACGAAATTCATTTTGCTTAAATTTCCCCATGTTTATTCATCGTTGATTTCAAATAATTCAAACAACCCTAGCTTTACGTTCATCCTAATTCCAGCTTCTCATCTTTTTTAATTAGTTTCCCATTACGATCAAAACTCTAGCGTTGCCCCGCTTACAGGTGTCTACAGCTGCACCGAGAGCGCTAAGCTAGACCACGCCGTCCTGCTCGTGGGGTACGGCACGGACGACAAGTTCGGCGACTTCTGGCTGGTGAAGAACTCCTGGGGTGCGGACTGGGGCGAAGAGGGATACATCAGGATTGCCAGGAACAAGGGAGTAGGAGGGTGCGGTATTTTACTGGAGACCAATATTCCTCTTTTAGAATGAGTCTCCATGACCAGTCGAAATAGCGTCAATTGAAGCGAACGAGAGCATGAATGTTCGATGAAGGGAATTATTCGTGGTGCTGGTAGATTTACTGTATGATATTCTAGAAACAGAATAGGATCGCAGGGTTAAATTTGGAGGGAAATTGATGTTTCTTTATTACATTAGGAGCTGATTTCAATGGTTGTACAGGATCAACTATAGGACAGTTTTTGAGTTACTGCCAAATCTAT
The DNA here is from genome assembly GCA_014220935.1 of Platorchestia sp. MABIK. Lineage (NCBI taxonomy): Eukaryota > Metazoa > Arthropoda > Malacostraca > Amphipoda > Talitridae > Platorchestia > Platorchestia sp. MABIK. The sequence goes on along the minus strand of JACJUY010006230.1, from coordinate 22,583 downwards.
TTTTACTTCCATTACTTCCTCGTTTTTAGTTGTGGGAAAGCAAGGGGTTTCTTACCATTATATCTATATATATAGGTTGTTTCTTGGCGTCTGTGTTAAGACTTGAGTTTAATAAACTGTTCGTTGCTTCACTGTGAATTTTTTGATTTTGTTCCTACTGTTTCGCACATATATGATCAGATTTCCTTCCTGAATTTATAGAGTTACATGCTTGTTTCAAAATATCTCGAATATTCTCTTTTCA
>JACJUY010006229.1:16587-41555 GCA_014220935.1 Platorchestia sp. MABIK | reverse complement strand
TGATATATGACAGAAACAAATTTGAAATTCTAATACAACTCGCATCATGTTTCGGCAGGGTATCAGTCAATCATTTTTTACCCTGATTAATATTGAATTCATAATTATTATTCAGAGAATTAAATATCTTTTTATTCATCTAATGAGTGGGCTCCACTTCTCTAACGCCTGAATTGCAACTATTATTAAACAGAGCTTATTGGGAACAACTCTGACTTGACAATGAAAAACAACATGGTTAAATCACTTTCAATCAGTATACCCAAGCTCACCAAAGTTTCATTAATCACAAATTTGTCTCTAGCGTCTATTATGGAAGAAAAACATTATCTCACTCTTTACGTCTGAAAAACGTGAGCCTACTTCATTTTTTCGTGTAATTGAAACTCAACTTTCCAAAATTTTGATAAAAGTAGTCTGATTCTCGAGTACAGGAGAGTTAAAAAGTTTTAAAAGAATAAAATATTGGCAATTGTAGCATATTTTGATGGTTGAATAAATTTTGGAATTATCAGGCAAGTAGTTCGGAAACAATTGAGAATTCAACTCTCAAAATTCTTTCTAATTAGAAGCAAAAGTCCCTTCTAATACCTTTATGTCAGTTGTTAACACTGTGTTCATTTTTAAAGCATACTGAGTGAAAAATATTTAGGCTATAAGCGCTGACATAATTATCGATACATTTGGAACATCGGACTAGTTTTTCAGAAAAGAGCGTGCGCCATGTCGAATAATTGCCAAATGTTGCTATAAAAAAATATTTTCAATTGCTCTACCCAGCCAAATCAATTCACTTAACTCTAAAATTTAGGAAATTATAATTATTATTATATGAAATTCATTAATGGTTAAGAATGATAATTTTTTCTCAGAAGTTATTCTTTTTTCCTACAAATTACATGCGCAAAAATAACTAGTGCGAAAGTTGTTAGGATTCGACGAAAAATAATTTTTCCCATGTTAAAATTGTCAATGACTAAGATGCTGTAGATTTATGGAAATTAGTGGTCATCAAAGGGCTTTAGGTTTTATGCCCACACATATACGTAAGCTGCATGTTTACATATCTCAAATAGTAACAATTTGGCAATAATTTTTGTTCATTTGAAATAGTGATTGCAGCGTTCAATGTTATTAAAATATTTTTAAAAATATTGAAAGCAACAAAATTGTATCAATCTAGTTAATTATGTAAGTTTAAAGTAATTTTTGTGAATGTTTTTGTGGTCACTCATTTGTTTCCTCCAATAATGTGGCATCTAATGATATAAGAAGTAGGTTAAGTACATAGTTCACACGAATAAAACGTACATTTGAAATATTTTCGTACATTCTTATGCAAATAAACCGAAGTCAGTGCGTTGTTTCACTTATTGAAATGCGAATAACAAACTCTGTGAATTGTAAGCCATGTGTGCAAAGTTCCATTCGTGTGTATTCCTACGCGTGGGGTCGAACACTTCTGAACGTTTAACGGAGGAAAAGGTACTGCTCTATTGTGGATTGTTTTTAGAGTGTCTTTTTGAGATAACCAAATGAATGATTTAATGAACATGTCATTAGATTTTACAGTGTAATGTAAGTATATTGTGTGAGATAAAAATTATCTACTTGTTTATGTTTTAAAGGAAGATTTTAAGCGTCTCATGCCTATGTATGTCTTCTTTTTGTAAACACCAAACAGCTGATTTGACGCAGAATAGCTCAATGTAGGTCATTTACCCTTAAAATGTACGCTTATGTGAGTCAAGTTGCGAAAAATTTGATGCCCCAGTTTCTGAAAGGTTAACCGATGAGTTGGAAGATGTGGAAGCCTGATTATTGGACCAACTATGGTGGGGCATGCTCTGAGAATAAAAGACGTTTATTGCAATGCAATTATTTGTAAACGTTTGTATCCTGCATTTGGAAACGTTTATTCGTGCTCATTGTACGCACTAGAGAGGTAGGAAACATATCCCACGCGTTTTGAGTGCGCCTTGCACTCATCATCGGATTATACAACATCGTCTCATGCGAACCTCAACTTGCATTGATAAAATTTTGTCACAGGTATTTAAATAATTAAATTCTTCATTCAAGTTATTAATATATAACTAGAATTAATTTTTATTTTGACAAGCTGGCGCTGGGAGAAGTTAATGTACAACTCAAGAGTCGACTGTACTACAGTAAGCGTAGTACCAGCGCTCAATTATAATATAACACTCACTTATAACGCATAGGTTAACTGTTGTTCACGTATTGCCTTCCAATATTTTGCGGTGTTCGAAGTTGAGCTGTTTAAATCAATAGGCAAATTTTTATATTTCGTCTCGGTATGTGGTAAATTCTCCTCTGGCATTCATTTTTTTATTTTCTTGTTGTACTAACGCCGTTCTTAATTAAGTATAGGATAAACATTTAAATTTATTTATAAGCCTAATTAGTGACGCTTTTTTAAATGTAATAATATCAAAGAAATCTGTTATCATTGGTTTGAAAGTTGTATTAAATTGCTCCAGTGTTAAAATTATCTGTGATACTGTTGCTTTTAAATTTCTCATCAATTTTAAGTTGAAAATAGGATATTTTTTGAAACACGGGCAGATTAACTAATGAAATTTTTTTTTTAAATAATTATTTTCTTGAGTGGTCTTCATATCAGATCATGCCTTATTAGTATACTTCTACTTGTTTATTAATTTTTTTTTCAATTATCTGCATTTACTTTAAAGTTACTTAACTAATATGTATGAATAATTTTACTCTGTGCATGTAGTAAATAAAAAATGAATTAATTAATTTCTGTTTATTGCTATTTTATGCACACTATTCCAAAAGTGGTTTTAAGTTGTTTAAATTTTGATATGTTGTTGTATATGTGATTTGATGAGTCTACTATTTTTCTGCTTTGTTCAAAATAATAGTATTAAATTTAAATAAATTTAGTAAGCAATTGCAAAGTTAGGTATAAATATTTTAATTTTTGATGACAATTTTTAAACTACATTTTTTATTAGCCTCACTTGGTTTATATGTTTTTTTAAATTCTATTTATTAAAATTATAAGATTATGGTCTTGGATGAAATTATAGTTGTTGCGCATTTTTGCAATGATGCTCAACATAAAGTTACTATTTCAATGAATTTACATATGCATTCTAAAAATTTGCTGACGAAAACTGTTATTAAGCATCCAGTTTGATATTAGCCATTTCAGTTAGCAGTTGATGAATGGTCTACTATGCTAAATTCATTTGAAAAAAAGGTTGAAATGTATTTTTGTTTGGTTACGCAAAAAGTGTTCATTTTTTAAATGTCTTTTTTGGACCTACTGAGAATTGTTCTTATATTCTTATTTTCTAAATATTGTATTTGGTACAGCAATGTTCATGTCAGCATGTAATAAGCCTAAGGTAGAGAAGTTCTAACATTTTTGCTTGCATTCAAGCTATGAAATGGTGGACTATGAAGAGCACTGTATCTAATGCTCTTTTGTTTTAAAAAATAAAAAGAAAGCAGCAGACACTACCCCATACACTTGACATTTATTTATTCAAGTTTCTGTTACTTGCTTTCTTTTTTTGAAATAAACAAGCATTACATATTGGTAGGGCTTTGCATGAATCACCATTTAAGGGCTCAAATGCAAGCAAAAGTTTCAAAACTTTTTAATTTGGAGACTACAATTACATACTGACATTGATATCATGTACAGAATACATGTTGAAATCAGATATGTAGAGTAAAAAAGAAGCATGAGAGAGTAACATATTAAACTCAGAACATAAAATAGAAATCTTCAGTAACTGATCCAGCACACATGATGTTGGAGGGCTTGAGTGCAAGAATCAGGAAAACAAAAATATTTACATGCATAACTTGCGAGTACCTCCATAGCCCCCAAATAGACAATATTAACTGGGTGCCTCATATGCCAGCTCCAACAGAACAAACACATTCACCATGAGACAGAAAAGTGCACCATAAGCTATCACTGACAAGTAGCTAAACTAAACATTTACCAAACCAATTTATTAAATCCATCTAAGATGACAGGATTAAAGATTTTCTTCAAGTAAATTTTCCAGATTTGAATAACAAACAAGTATATCCATCCTAATAATATCTGTGATAAAAACATTTGTATACTTGTGCACTGGTGAAACTCATATCACAGGTATGGTCAATGAGCATCCTTGAGTGCATGACAGAGAGACAGAAGAAGCGGATACCAAACAAATATACAAATAAATATACCAAGGTTATTATTAGGTAAAATAGTTAAAAATTTGCTGTGGGAAAAAATTAGAAAGCATTGAATTTGGAAACTGTCCATTTCAATAAGCACTATATTAACCCCTTGTCGGTATTTTGTGTCTTACAAAACTGGCGATAAAATGTTTTTCCTATACAATGCTGCGTGCTGCATATGGCAGAAGAGCTTTGTTATATTAGGTATGACATTCATTGGTCATACATGTTTAAGGACAAAAATCCACATGATGCATTCAAAATTGCTATCCTAAAAAAGCCTAGCCAACAAAAGCTACAGCATGTTGACATAAGCAAGCTAACCAAATAGTATCTGTTTCTAATATGGCTTCTCTCTTAATAATCAATTGTTGCCAACCTAGTGATGTACTAGTGTAGAGTGTAAATCTATCAGAAAAAACATATTTCAAGTAGCATAACTAAGGTGCACAACTATTGTACTGAAAACCAAGTTGTGTATAGTACCTATAATGAATCATGCATGCTTGTTCAGCTCTTGAAGGTTTCTATTTTATGTTCTGAGTTCAATATGTTACTCTCTCATGCTTCTTCTTTACTCTACATCTCTGATTTTCTTTGCTCCTCTCCCTGCTTCCTTCTTGGATATTTTTTCTCCTTTTCCCCTTTCTCTCTCAATTGCTTTTTTATCCTAATTACCTTTTGTTGGTACTTCCTCATCTCAGCTCCTTTACTATTACTCATGTGAGACAGATTTGAAAGTTTGAAAGGTTTATCTTTTATGCAGGCAACAGTAATTGGTGACAGCAGGACGACCAACCACTTTGCCTCTAGCCATGGCTGAGCCGTCAGCCTACGAAGATTACAACGGCTCAGAAGATGAAGATGACAACTTGCAAGAGTTTGCTGATGAAGAAGAGGAAGAAGAAGAGGAGGGAGAAGAGGACGATGAAGATGAAGAGGATGAGGAAGTAGAGGATGAGGGAGAAGAGGAAGAGGATCAGAATTTTAATGTTCGGTTGGAGCTGGGGGTAAGAATTGGTGTAGTAAGTTTAAAATCTTGAACATGTATCTGTTGTTTTTGTGTGTTTTTAAAAATGCACTATTGAGTATATCAGAATTTGTCTTTGTGTGATACTTATACAACAAACATGTGTACACTCGCCTATTTCCTGCAGGTGACGCCACCCAAGAAAACCAACAACATGTATTCAGGCTTCAATGATATAGTGTCGAGTGGGAGCAGCGGCAGCACATTGTCTAGCCTTCCACAATCGTCAGCAAATAACGTGGGAGTGAGCTCCCTCAAAAACACCGGCTACTCAACTGTGCTGGGCGGCATTCAGCTGGTGAGCAGGACTGTGTCTGGAGCAACAGTGAGCTCCAGTTCTCTGGCAACAGGCCTCCCTTACAGCAGCACCTCAGGAGAACGTGCTACTGATGAGCAGAGTTTCTTCAGTGATGACTTCAGTGATGAAGATAGCACCAGTCAGACTTCACCTCGCATCACTGAGCAGGACGTCAGCACCCACATCAAAGGCTCGCTTTCCTTTGGCTTGCCCAAAAAACTTGTGGTGAAAGGCCGACCACTCACAGCTGCCGTGGCAAACCGAACCATTGCACCTGCAGTATCTGCCAGTAGAATCATTGCATCTGCTGCAAACAGAGTCATTAGTCCTGCACCTAAAACTCTAGCCAACAGACCTAAACTGGTGTTCAAGCGGGCTGTGGGGCGACCCTTGAAAGCTGTCATGGAGGCTAACTCTCTGAGCAATGGAAGCAATGGGACGGGCGCTGCTGGTGCAGCTGCTACTGAAGCTTCTGCACCCTCAGGAGGGCTGATGGTGCACAGACCTGTGGTGCCACGCAAGAAGGAGGCTGTCAACATTGATCATCTCTCTGAAGAGCTCCAGCAGGGATACAAGTATGCATTTTTTAATACTTTGTTGTGTGAAATACTGAAGTTTTGCACCCTTGGGGTACACTTGATTATGAAAATATAAAGTAGTTAACTCAAAATGCACTCATGAAATACTGATTAGTATCCTTTACTGTAGAATTTCTTAATAATGTTGATAAATTTTAAAATGATCTTGGTCCATTTTGTGCATATGCTTTGATTGTTCAATTCTCAAAAATTTTGTCAGCTGTTCTTGACTTTTACTCCAGTGAGAACTTTTTATTGTATCTATTCTTTGTTGATGTTGTACGTACCATTCAATCACTCCTGCATCTCACCCTTTTGCTCTTGTGATCAATTTTTGAGTTGGAATTTCATGTAACCATTGTAAGATTTGCACAATTGTACCTCAGGAATTTGACATGGATGCAATTTTTGTGGCTTCCAGGATAGTGTCAGAACTGATGTCTGACTACCACCGCACGAGCAACACAGTTTACATGGACGAGCTGGACTTGGACCCTGTCAGGAACAGGGAGTATCTCGAGGTCATTCAGAAGCCCATGTGGTTGAAGAAAAGTGAGTGTAGTGCGTTGTTGTAATTTTGGCAAGAGATAAAGGGCTATGGTTTTGTACCTGGAGTAAACCAGTGTAGTAAAAACTAAAAATGCTTATGTACAAGACAATCCATTGTGCAGTGGATCAGGTTGTTAATTATGTACTTCAATTACATTGTATTTACTAAAGAGACCAGGCAAAAAAATGCTCTTAATCAAACAGATATTTGATACAGATTGCATCTGCAGTACAGATTGTGTCTTTGTTCATGAATTTTCAAGGGTTGTCTCACACTTGAACACAAGATTTGGATTGTTAGCTGAAGTTTTTACGGTCAGAAAGTCCAGTGACTTGTGTTTATGCTCCAAAAAGGTATGATTTTACACATTCGGGGAGTTTAAACCAGCATGACATTCACACAGCCTTAATGTGTGTTTCACAAGATGCGACTCTTTTCAAAGTGAGCTAGTATTGGGCTTATGCTTTTTAGAGATAAGGTTAATTTCAGTTCTGAAAAATATATTTATATTTCTGTTTTGGTTCTGAAAAATATATTTATATTTCAGTTTTGGTTCTGAGAAACGTGTTTATTTTTTGTTAGAAAATCCTTCTCTAATGAAATATTGTTTACTTCTAAATTTTATGTTGAAGATTGTGTAATATCTTAGTTAGTGTGCACAAAAACTTTCATCAAATTCTATATTTGACATTACCAAATGTTCAAAATAAGTAGTCTAGAGATGCCATTTAAAATTTTCAGACATTTTGGAAGTCTCATTAAGTTTTGAAGCCAAAATCATTTCTGTTTAAATGTCACACATGATGTGCTCTGTTATAGTTATGGCCTATGTAACTCAGTTGTTATGTATTGGTCATCCATTAGTATTGACTTTTGGTTGCAAATTTCTTAGCACTGAACTTGATGGTTTAGGGGACAGGATGAGTTTTCTGCTTGAATATTCACGAGACACACATAGATGCTGTATTGGTGTGAAATTATGAGGGAAAGAGAAAATTGTCATTGATATTTTTAAAATGAACATTTTATAATGATGGATGGAAGTTGAACAATCAGATGTGCATGTAGCATAAATGGTCTGTCAAGCTGGCTAGATCAAGGTAAATTCAATATATTTCTGTATTATGGGGTTAGGTAATTTTATGATGCCTCTCTATTGTGTTCATTTATAAACTTCTTTTTGTAACTGAAGTGAATGCATAGAAAATGCTGGCATAATTATACTGTATTCATTGATTAAATAAATTTGTCCTCTTTATAAGTGTAAGCAGTGCATAGAATACAGTATACTGATTTAATAGTATTGAATCTGCAATGAATCTAATTTCTCCTCTTTATGAGCGAGTCCGTTGAGTATGCAGGTGTAAACTCTGAGTTCAAACACTATCAGCTATTGTGGTGGCAAAATTCATTGCTCATATTACTATCTAATGTGACAGTTTATGTATTATATAATGTGATGCAAAGCTGAGTAGTTGACTGCTTGACCAATCTGCAATTGACGTTTACAGTCCGAGAGCAACTACTGAAGGGAGAGTATGAGAACATCACTGGTGTGGTGGCAGACGTTCGCCTCATGCTGGAGAATGCTTACCGTTTTTACGGACCTTTGCATAGCTTCACCAAGAAAGGCTTGCGTCTCGAACACGTGTTAGAGCAGAAGATTGCTCTGCTACCCAAGTGAGTTCCTGCTTTTTGCTTTTTTCTGGCTTAAGTTCAACTGAAAAGATCATTTGTACTGAATTTTTAAGCTCTTGGGTAGATACAGCCTGGAGAGATGCTGTTTCCTCAGCAAGAGGCCTTGGGTAGTTTCATCTTGTGTTCCCTCTTTGTTTCTTTCAGTTTCATTCCTTGTTTGCTACCCCTTTTTTTGTCTTTTCTACCTCTTCCAAGTTAATTTGCCATTTCCTCTGCGCTGGGTATTCTGTGTATGAACGCACCTTGTGCCTAGATTCCCTATTTTCTAGAATCTATACTAAATGGTTCCTTCTCTTTGCTCTCATGAGATTCCTTTTGTTGTGGCTAGGGAATCTTGAATTGAGCCGATGAGCAGATAAGTGTTGATACTCGAAAGTAGCTTAATTACAATTTATTTCCCCATTTTCATTCGTAAAACTAATAGAAAAATATTTCATTGTAGGTATATGATATTAATATTTAAAATTGCTGGATACATTTTTTGTACAAACCCTATGGTATCGAAATGTTGCTCGAGTGCTGAATCAAGTTTGAATGAGGGTGTGATCTTATACTTCTAGCATGCTGAAATTTTTGAGCTCTGTAGCAGAGAAAAGGATGGGAAAAACTTCTCGGGAATTTGGTGCTTAATGAGTTAGGTAGGGTTATTATTGTGTGTTGGGATTTACCAGCAATGGTTGTGCAGGCGTGACATAGTTTGGCAAATTGAAATATTATTGGGCTTCAAAGGTAAGGAGGTAAGACAATGTGGCATGGTGTGTCAAGGAAGTACTGAGTGTTAATCCTTCATCATCGACATAGATTTCAAATACACTTAAAGTATAAACTTTAAACGTCTCTAGCATCTGTTGATTTCTTGTCACATATATCTCCTAAAGTCTCTTTTTGATGTTCACCGCCAAGTGGAAGTTCCTTCATTCTGATGCTAGTGCCAGTCTTTGATGTGGGAGTAGGGCTGGACACAGCAAGCAAGCAAGCAAGCAATAAAAATATTGAGTGTTAAGATAGAATGAAGTGTTCCACAAATACTCCAACTCTTACAGTAAAGGGTACTCAATGTCTCTGATACACTCGTTTTTAACCCTACCAGACCTGAGGCTCTGAAACTAATTGTTTAACTTTAAAACCACACGCAGTCAATAACAAATAGGGGCAAATATTAACACTGGCTAATCATGAGGTTTGATCATGGGTGGTTGGATATTTTTAGTTAGTGGCTCATTTTCTTCACGTACTAGACTAAGTACCCAAAATTAGGTACTGCAGATTAACAAAAGATTGATCAGTTACCAAAACATTGCTACATCAGTCTGGTAGGGCGGATAAGAACCACCTAAAAATAATTTAATTGATTACTTGGTTATTGTCATTCATTACCAGTGTTGAGGTTCTTATAGCCACTAAGAAGGACACTTGCAATAACGATATTGTCGCGGTGGCAGGGAGATGCGGGACCTGTGCAGTCTGGAGAGCACCTCAGGCCGGCCTGTGGAGCCTATCAAGGAGACGCATCGCAACAAGACTGCCAAGATATCTGTTAATGGTGGGTGCTGCGTGTTGTTTGTGTTAATGGCGAGTGCTGCGTGTTTGTCATTTGTGTTAATGGTGCGTGCCTTGCGCTCAGTGTTATTGTTAATAAGTAGTTGCCTTGTGCTTTTTGTTGTCATTTGTGTTGATGGGGGGGGCCTTGTGTTATCATTGTTAATAAATAGGTGCCGTGTGTTGTTTGTTGTCATTTGTGTTAATGGTGGGTGTAAATCACTGTTAATAAATAGTTGCTTTGCGTTTATGACAATTGTTAATAATACAGTGCTTCATGCCATTATTTTAGAAAAATATCTATGTTGACAATAGGTGCTTTTTTTTCGAGTGTTGCCATTTCATTTATTGTATCTTGCCGTGAGACCAAGCCTGGTTACTACCTTGAGCAAATAACAAACTGTGTAATATAAATGGATATTTTTGTGTATAGAGATTCATGTGTAGAGTTGCGCTGTTTGGCCTTGATCCTGGCAGATGCTGGCACCCACACAATTTCCATTTCTTGTGTAGAGATATTTAAATCGTCAGTCTCTCACGATGGACTGCCCATTCTTTCGTGTCCTGCAACTGTAAAGTGCCGCAACCATAACCTCCCCTCTTAGTGCAGGTGACAACTGCTTCTCTCATGATGGAATGCCTATTTTATATCCTGCAAACATAAAGTGTCGTACCCCTAGAATACCACAATCACAAAGCACCACAACCACAGAGCACCACAACCACAAAGCACCACAACCACAAAGCACCACAACCCCAAAGCACCATGACCCCAAAGCACCACGACCACAAAGCACCACGACCACAAAGCACCACAGGCACCAAGCACCGCAAGCACAAAGCACCGCAAGCACAAAGCACCACAAGCACAAAGCACCGCAAGCACAAAGCACCGCAAGCACAAAGCACCGCAAGCACAAAGCACCGCAAGCACAAAGCACCGCAAGCACAAAGCACCGCAACCATCAAGTGTCACAAACATAAAGTGTCCATAAAGCAACACAACCGTAACCCCTGCGCAGGCGACAACTTCTTCTCACACGTGCTGCACCGTGTGAAGGGCTGCCGGGCGGCGCGCGAGAAGGAGCTGAAGCGCCGCCGCCAGGAGGCCATGCGCCAGGCCAAGTACAACAAGGAGCTCGAGGTCGTGCGCTGGGACCAGCAGCTCATGGCGCCCAGCGACGGGGTCTTGCTTACTGCCATGTGGGAGGTGAGGGGTCGTGTGTGTGTGTGTGGGGGGGAGGTTAGGGGTGTTGTGTGTGTGAGTGTGTTGGGGAGGGGTCGCGTGTGTGGGGGAAGGTTAGGGGTGTTGTGTATGTGTGTGGGGGAGGTGAGGGTGAGACATTTCGTTTGCTTTATCCTCCTACCCTTCATTAAAGGTTTACTTCTTGCTTAAGGATATCACGTTTAGATGTCTTGCCTCAGCCTAAAATCAGTGAATTTATGGTGTCTATCAATAATTAACCACATGTATAATGCTTGTGAACTATTGATTTTGGTCACTCAATAGTGATCACAATTTGTGATTTGCAAAGCTAATGATGGGGTTAGTCTCCAATAAGATTTTTCTAGTAAATTGCGTAATTTGCTGAACATTTTGTTTGGTTTTAAATTTCGAATACCGCCTTCGGCACTATTGATCTTGGTCACACAATATTGATCATATAGATCAGATATTGTGATTTGCAAAACTAATGATGGAGTTGGTGTAGAATAATATTTGTCTATCAAATTGTATAATTTGCTGAACATTTTGTTCACTTTCAAGTTTGTAATTGGCCGCGTTTTTCCCCAGCTGCCGGCGATCGGTCATTTTATCTACCTGACGCTGAACTGTCTCAACATCTCCGAGGTGTCGCAGTACGAGCTCGAGCGCATCCTCCTCCTGCCTCAGGTGGGCACGCTCTACTTAAGTCTCTAGTGTAGTCTGGCCTCTCATTCTCTCGCTTATCTATATGGCCTGCTTAATTATTGATTCCTTTATGCTTTATTACTCCTGCCTCAGGTGTGCACACTCTTATTATTCTCATGCAGTCATCATTTTGTGGCTTATCTACGTGGCCTGCTTTCTTCTTATTCTCTACCGCAGTCTGACCTCTCATTTTGTTGATTTTCTACGTGGCCTGCTTTCTTCTTATTCTCTATTGCAGTCTGGCTTCTCATTTTGTTGCTTTTCTACGTGGCCTGCCTGGTTGATTACTTATGCAGTCCTCATTTGTTCCCCTCAGGGAGATACAATTATTGTATGTATGGGAATTAGCGCTCCCAAGAGGAAAATGTGTGAGGGCCAGAACTGAGAGTTAGGGAGGCCTTCTTTTTGTTGAAATAAATGTTTTTATGTTGAGGACCATCTTTTTTCGGTTCACTGCTGTCCTGTTTTTCAGCACCTACTACTTTCTTCTTCGACTTCGAACTTGTTTTATTATCTTTTATCTCACCTTACTGTTTCTATGCCCTTTCTGCATAGATTCCGCGTTCCCTTAACTCCTCACTAAATGGCGCTTTCCTCCTCTCTCTTTGGGACCCTGTTCTTGGGGTTAGAGAGGCTTAAACTAACTTATCCAATTCTTAATCAAAGTATTAACAACTTTCGGAGGTACTAGCCTATCGTAAATTAATTTTACTGAACTTTAAAATTTTTGGGTAAAAGCTTTGAATTATTATGGAAATAAAAGCAAGTAATCAGAAGTTCATGTTAAAAATGCAGCAAATGAAAAGCGTCGATTGATCGGCGTTAAAAAAAAATTGAAATTAAATTTCACTACGACGTCCAAGCCACATTTGATGCCTTTCTCTAATGTTATATTATGTTTTATGTTTTTATTTTTTGTTGTCAATTGCAAGTTTATTTAATTAACAAATAAAATATTATGTATAATATGTAATATATAATAATCCAAGTGTAATAATTAATAGCATGCGAGGACGTGCGCTTACGATCTGGGTGTTTGCAGTGCTCATCGACACTGTCGCTGCTGATGACGTCGCTGCTAAGCTCGCCGCTGGTGCGCCAGAAGCTGGGGGCGGGGGAAGTGCCGCCCATGCCCTACCGCGTGTGGGGGCGCAAGCTCGGCCAGCGTGCCGCCCAGTGGTACAAGACCTACTATAGGGAGGGTCGAGACCCTCATAAGGTGCGTGGGGTGCTGTGGGGTACTGTCAAGTCCTGTGAGTCCACCCTTGCTGCCAAATTTCACACTTCAGTACGCGTTATTATCGGTGTTTTGAGTATCTAGGTTACAGGCTCAATAAAATCAATTCTTAAATTCATGCTCTTGAGAAACACCGTATTATAAGGCTATGCTGATATCCGTGTTCTGTGATTGAAAGTTGAAACTCCACTAAACTTAGTATTGCTCCCAAGCTTTTATCCTTACGGCCCGTCAAAAAAATGACAAGATTAGATATCGGACCAACTGAGCTTTAACATGGCTTGCCCATAATTTCCCATGCTATTCTATGGCTTTCCTATACTTTCCTAAGTCTCAACTGCTGATATTCTATACAACCTAATCTAACCTACCAATACACGTGATATTCATTCATACCCTGAATTTGCTGGGTTAATACACCAAAAATTGTGGAGTTGATGAAGCTTGTATCACAGATACGCTCATCACACACTTTCGGCTGGTGGGTGTGACACACGGACGGACATACGGACGGACGGTCGCGGCTCTTATAATAATGTAGATGTGTTTTTTCTGTGATTTTTTCTGATGTATGTCATCATCAGGGAATGTCCCAGACATACGGGACTGAGAAACCTCTATCCGAACTAGTAGTTTCAAAATGTATTCCTCAAAGGTGACGTTCCTTTCGTCGTCAATTTTTCACTCTAGCGTATGCTGAAACTAAAGTTCGGGTACAGGTTTCCCTCTTACATGGTCATAAGTTTTTGATGATGGATCCTAGATACCTTGAACTCAATTGTATATAGTGGAGCTGTGTGACATCCGCTCTCGGATTGACCAACATTGGATAGAAAACTCTACTGTTACTTAGTGGAGCTTTCTACTTCAACCTTCAAAGTCTGTTAGGCATTGAACAGACGCTGATGTGTAACCTTCTATAAATGTGTGTACTGTTGATTCTTAGTGTGCTCCTCCTTTGGTACTAGTGCCCTTCTGTCAAGTACTTGCACCCTACAGAGTGTTTGTGAGCGCTAGGAGTAGCTTACATTGTTAGTCATTCTGTTGAAAAAATAAAAATGTTGGTGGGCCATTACCTATGTTTGTCAGCCTTTTTGATGCTCTTTTATTATTGCAGTTTACAGTCGTACTATGTTCATGTGGCATTCACTTTGGAGTGTTCACTATATGTGCTCGGCAACTTGGGATTGTTAAGCATTTCGAAAATATGATTGGATAGTTTTTTGCATTTTGAGATTATAGTTTGTTCACCACTTGAAGAGGGCATTGCATTCTTATCTCCCGGTATTCCATGCACGTCTATATCGTCTCCCAGGAATAAACTACATGAATGCTGCACATTTAGGAATACATACCAATAATATAATCAAATTAAAGGCTATCGTTCTACACCCGGGTATTCGAGCTTCTTGGAATAGAGCCAATGTTCTGGCTGGTGTGTGGGCCAAGCATACCAATACTAAAATCAAATTAATGGGCTATCGTTCTACACCCAGGTGTTCGAGCTTCTTGGAATAGAGCCAACGTTCTGGCTGGTGTGTGGGCCAAGCATACCAACACTAAAATCAAATTAATGGGCTATCGTTCTACACCCAGGTATTCGAGCTTCTTGGAATAGAGCCAACGTAGTGGCTGGTGTGTGGGCCAAGGATACCAGCACTAAAATCAAATTAATGGGCTATCGTTCTACACCCAGGTATTCGAGCTTCTTGGAATAGAGCCAACGTATTGGCTGGTGTGTGGGCCAAGCATACCAACACTAAAATCAAATTAATGGGCTATCGTTCTACACCCAGGTGTTTGAGCTTCTTGGAATAGAGCCAACGTTCTGGCTAGTGTGTGGGTCAAGGATACCAGCACTAAAGTCAAATTAATGGGCTATCGTTCTACACCCAGGTGTTCGAGCTTCTTGGAATAGAGCCAACGTTCTGGCTGGTGTGTGGGCCAAGCAACCCCTTCGACAAGAAGCCCTTCCACGAGCTGGCCTTGCACCAGCGCGTGTGGCTGCTCAAGTCCCTGTGCGACTATCTTTTGGTGAGTGGGCCTTCCTCTTGCATCGCGTGTCTCTAGCGCAGTGGTTTTTAACCTTTTTATGCACAGCGTGCCAGATACGACACAAACCAAATTACTAAAAACAAACAATACTGAATTACTACGTGTCATTTCTGAATAATGCTTCCATCACTTTTTTAGAGATATTTCACTTTATTAATGGAAGTACTTTACTCTAAACTTCAAGCTGCATAGTAGTGCACTTTTCAGAGAAAAGCGCTTCATTTCCGGTTTAAATGGTGCAGGAAAGGGTTAACCTGGGTTCGGCATGGTACAGTTTGTGCACTAATACAGTATATAGTTATGTACAAATGTTTGGAATTGGGAGAAAAAAAAGCACATTTTATTTTTCCAACTACGTAAGGTTCGATGAATGCTTTTATGGAACTTGTGGGATTCAGTGCCTCCAACAAGGTTAAGAACCACTGCTCTAGCACTACTGGGAAGAGCGAATCTGTGCTTAGTTCTATTTACTTTTCGTTTAACCTGTTTACTCTCGCAAGGCCGTTTAAAACATGTCTGTATGAGTGGACAACCCATACCTCATTTCATTGCTTCATTATCCCCATAACCATGTGTATTCATTGGCAGTTGATCAACTCATTTGGAGAGTCGTTGTATCTAGGATCCAAGTGAACTGGATGTTCGCTTTCACGCTCAAAATAATCTAGACAATCAAAGCTTGACGTAAACATTTCAAGAGTACTGTTCGTGTTTCATGATGATATGATCAATTCAGTGGCAAAATTGTGGTATCTAATATACAAGTTGACTGAATGTTCACTCTCCAGTAATGTTGACTGCAATCCGATCTTGAGAGAAGCATTGCCTGCGTGTCTTGTAGATTTTGACATTTTGATTGCAATTGGTCAAACTGAAGTTCAATATTAATCTAAAACTTAATGTCATATGTTACAAGCAATTTTGAAAATAGCAAAGATTAACAGGATCGTGCCTTTATTTAGCTATGTTTCTAGGAAAATTGAGCATGTGAATACTAGTCGGTCAGCAGCGTTATGAAAATCCCCACCGGTGGCGCACGTTACGGTCAAAGTGCTAACGAGAGTGCCATGCCTACAGAACAACCACAAGAGCATATTGGACGTGCTGGAGGGCCACCCCGAGTCCGACTTGCGGGAGTACGTGCTGGGGACGGACAGCCAGGGCCGCGAGTACGTCCACTTCCCGCAGTTCTGTGGTCGCAGCCTCAGGGTCTACCGCCGCCGCCCTCAGCCCTACGACCCTGACTCGGTCTGTGCCTTGAGCCTCTGCTCTATTTCCTGTTGTTGTGTTTGTGTTGTACAGGGTGGTGCATAAGTAACGCACCCTTTTAAAAAATTAATATTAAATAAACTATGAAAGATATACCGATAGGGTAAATTGCAAACGATTGAGGAACTCTTAAAGTTTATTTACATGTCGTATCCTGTCTACAGATACCCAGTGTATATTGCGTTAATAAATAAGGGTGCGTTACTCATGCGCCACCCTGTATTTGTAGTGTGTATTGTTGTAGTTGTAGTGTGTATTTCTATGTTTGCGGTATTTCTTAATGTGAATGTAAGAATGTTAGAATAGGTGAAAAAAAAAGCTTCCTCTTACTGTGTTGCTTCCACTCTTGCTGTGTTGCTTCCACTCTTGCTGTGTTGCGTCCACTCTTGCTGTGTTGCTTCCACTCTTGCTGTGTTGCTTCCACTCTTGCTGTGTTGCTTCCACTCTTGCTGTGTTGCTTCCACTCTTGCTGTGTTGCTTACACTCTTGCTGTGTTGCTTCCACTCTTGTTGTTGTGATCTTGCTTGGTGTGATGGATATGAGTTGAGGGGAATTTTTCTTGAAGGTGTTTGTTTTGAAGTTGCAATGGACGTCTTTTGCTTTTCTCACTGCATTGTCTCCTGTTATCTTGCGTTGAGACTGAAATACGATAATAATAATGATGTACCTGAGTTGAGTGTCCCTATGTTGAATGCAAGGAAGTCTCTTGGTCTGAGGCCTTCCTGATCAACCTAATTTTATTGGGTTTTACCTGATGTCTGATTTTATTGGACCTTTCTCATGTAATTCGGTGAACGTACTCAGTTGTCTAATGCATTCATTTCAGGGCCCATCAGCAACTTTGGGTAATTTCCAAGAGGTTACGATTCGTTTTTTCTTTCCGTTTCTAAAATAGGCCTCCTCAGGGGGATACAACTTTTGTATCTATGGGAATTAGCACTCCCAGGGGGAAAATGTGAGGGCTCGAGCTGAGAGTTAGGTAGGCCTTCTTTTTTGTTGAAATAAAATGTTTTTGTGATGTTAAAGGACCATCTTTTTTTCGGTTCACTGCTATCCGGTTTTTCAGCACCTACTACTTTCTTCTTTGACTTTGATCTTGTTTCTTGATCTTTTTTCTCTATTTACTGTTTCTATGCCCTCTCTGCATAGATTCCGCATTCCTTTAACTCCAAAATACTAAATGGTGCCTTCCTACTTCCTTTCTTTGGATCGCAGTTGTTGCGGACAGGGAGGCTTAAACTAACTAATAATCTAATCAGCCAAAATAGGCGCATTTAAGAAAGCACAACACTCTAATCTAATAAGCTCTACTTTAGAATTCAAGAGGAACACCCAACCTCATGATAAAGTATGTGTGTTCAATGTGTCACTAGCGAAATGAAAAGCTTTATTTTTGAATTCTGTGGATCTCCTAATAGATTTCTTAGCATCTTGTGATGTTGATTTTTCTGATGGCTGGTAAGTGTAAAATTGTAGATGTGTACTGTTTTTTCATTATTTGTTGTTATGTTGTTCTGTATCATATCGTAGAGACTTGAGTTCTGCGGTCAGTGGCTTACTACTAAGCCAGCTGCAAGTGGTTGTAGGAAAACCTGGTATTTTTATTACTTCTAAAGAGATGCAGCCTCTCTCCTCATAATTTGACTTTCTTTGTTTACGTACTCTGTTGAAGTGACATGACGTCTCACTTCAGTCTAGTTTGTTCTTTATTATGAACGATTTTAGTTCCATCATCACTTTTTGAAACGTCTCATTCTGGCTTCTGTCTTAAAGGGTTTCTATATTTCTAGGTGCGAGCAACGCGCTCGTCCGCCGGTTGGTAGCACAGCTTGCTGTTTTTTTTCTACTGTAGATTGGGTGCAGAACTGAAATACGAGTCAAATTTCTTAAAAACATCTAGGCTGATAGTATAAATAAAATAAACAAATAGTACACAGTTGTTGCTTGCTGGGTGCGTGTCTGTGGCGCTCTTAATTAAATGACTGACCGTATCTATGATACGTTTCACCAGTGCACGAGCACAAGAATATTTCAATTGCGAGTTTCAATCGCGAGTACTACTAGGATGGATATATTTGTTTGTCATCCACATCTGGAGAATTTATTTTAGCAAAATGTAGAATCCCGTAATTGACGGGCTGTATACACAAGTATAAAATATAATTTATTGTACTGCAGATGTTTCCACCAATGAAGGAGAAGAAGTTGGGAGAGAAATACGAAGCAGATGGCGGCAAGGAAGACGAAACTGCCTTTACCAAAGAGCAGGTGGACGACTTCAGGAAGATGCTGAAGGGCTTCAAGAAGGTGAGATGAAGTGATACGGGCGTTATGTAACCCAATGATCTTGTTACAGATTACAACAGATTTGATCTTGTTGAGCTTTGTGGGGCATTTAAAGTTGAAAAGATCAACCTAGGAATTGATTTGATCTTGTTAAGCCTCCTTGTGGGTCATTTAAAGTTGAAAAAATCAACCTAGGAATTGATTTGATCATGTTAAGCCTTGTGTTGCATTTTAAGTTGAAAAAAAATTAACCTATGAATTCTTGATGCACTGAACAAACGCCAGTGAAGTTTCTTCCCTGGTTGAACAATGTAATAATAATCTGAACTGAACTAGTTATTGGTAAGCTAGTGAGGTAGAGCTACTAATGCTGGGACTTGGAGTTTTCTAAATAGTTGGTGCTGCTTTCTTGGAAATGGCACAACTGCTGAATATTACCTTTTAGCGGTTTTTTGTGTTGAACCCTTGAACGACCGTGAGGAAGCAGGTGTCCCCAATGAAAAACCTTAACATATTTTATCGCTTCTCGAATTTGTACCCTATTGAATTATACTGAAGTTCAATGTCGAGCTGCAGTTGTTCCATCCTCGTTCTGATGCCGAGTGGTAGTGACGCTAACGTGTTAAAGAATCGAATGTTAAAAAGTTAACACATAAACAGTGCTCAGCTGGTCACAATTTATTCACATGAGCGTTATTTCTGGCCGACCAACTAACTTGGGCCCAAGCTTCTCATGAGAGAAAGTAGGGTGCCAGACCAAGAAATATTCAGTGCAGTGTGACACAAGCTGCCACCAATGTGGCCTCTCTTTCATCCAACTTGATGACTGGTCAGGCTGGCGTCATGTTCCTGTCGTGGGCATGACTGCCGAAGTGGCGTGGCATGTCAGTGTGGCAGTGATAAGTTTGCTTCAACAATAGTGTGGATAAGAATAGAATAGCATAGAATATGGCGAGAGGATGAAACTGAGTGGCAGTGCTAAGAATAGAATAGCATAGAATATGGCGAGAGGATGAAACTGAGTGGCAGTGCTAAGAATAGAATAGCATAGAATATGGCGAGAGGATGAAACTGAGTGGCAGTGCTAAGAATAGAATAGCATAGAATATGACGAGGGGATGAAACTGAGTGGCAGTGATAAGAATAGATTAGCATAAAGTATGACAAGAGGAAGGAACTGAGTGACAGTGATTAGAATAGAATAGGAAAGAATATAGCAAGTGGTAGGAGCCGATCGACAGTGGTACCATAATCTTAGTACCGTGAGTAACTCTCATCGCCTCCCTAGCGCATAAACGAGCGGGACCCGGACTGGGAGGGGGCACGCAAGCCCAGCGTGAAAGTGGTGAAGCGACGAGGGCGGCCCCCCAAACACCCCCCCAAAGTTGCCTCCACCCCTGCTGCACCCTCTCCTGCTGAGGAGGTCCGCACCCGGCCCAGCAACCTCAGGTCAGCTCTATAGGTTGCCAACCTCATGATAACCATGGTCTGTCAGCTCTATAACCTCATCAACCTCATGATAACCATGAATTATCAGCTCTATAACCTCACCAACCTCATGATAACCATGGTCCATCAGCTCTATAACCTCACCAACCTCATGATAGCCATGGTCTGTCAGCTCTATAACCTCACCAACCTCATGATAACCATGGTCTGTCAGCTCTATAACCTCACCAACCTCATGATAACCATGGTCCATCAGCTCTATAACCTCACCAACCTCATGATAACTATGGTCTGTCAGCTCTATAACCTCACCAACCTCATGATAACCATGGTCCATCAGCTCTATACCCTCACCAACCTCATGATAACCATGGTCCATCAGCTCTATACCCTCACCAACCTTATGATAACCATGGTCCATCAGCTCTATACCCTCACCAGCCTCAGACCAACCACGGTCTGTCTGCGTTTGTGTGACGCTCGGAAGTGCTCAAATTTAGCTTTTGAAATCAATTGCTCGTCCTGTCTTTTACAAAAATTAACTATCAACTATTTGTTAACTATTAACTATAATTAATTAACTATTTGTTGTGTTCTATTGACATTGATTTTTGTTTATTGAAATAAAGTATTTTTGTATTCATTGAAAAAATCAATTTTTTTTTCTTCTACAACTATTCATTGAAAAAATCGGTTATATGTAGACATTATTGGCAAAAATCAGTTATTCGTACTAATCACGGAGATAAATTGTTCGGCTTTTTTCATTGAAATGAACCCCTCGGAGGGCTTAACACGTTGACTACGGAGTGGGACAACTGTGTAATACTAGGTAAACTGTTCATATGAGCACCAATGTAAATGTATAACATTTCAAACTATTTTGCGACCTCTTTTTGAAGGAACTTTATCATACGATGAAAGTATTAGTGAGCACTTATATTTTGTGCAATTCTTACAAAGGAAGAAAACTTATTCGAGCAAGTAAATCGATTTTCTCGGGTTGTTTTTTGCAACCTAACCAAATCAACTTCACGATCCGCGCTATCGTAGTCAATGTGTTAAGATAGATAACAGGTTTAGGTTTGTCTGGTATGTCTATCCTCGACTATGGGGAAGTGATACTGTTAGGTTACCTCAGTTATAGATAGGCCTTTGGCACTTGTGTTTTTCCTGCTCATTTCGCTTCTTTCAGTTTTCATGTCTTCTTTTCTGCCTCTTCTTTCCTAGCTTGCTGTTTTTAAGTCAATACTAAATGGTCCTTTCTCTTTGCTCTCATGAGATTGCTGTTGTTGGGGCTAGGGCTCTCAAACTAATATAGTCAAAATAGAAAGAAAATATGTTGCATCTCATCTTGAATGATTCTTATCATTCATTTGTTAACACTTGGTCTACGTGCCGTAGTTCATGATTATTTTGAAAATGTGTTATGCTTTTTAACAGTTTGACTGCGACGTGCGATACCGGTGGTACACGGAAGTAATTTTCATAATGCTGCTGACCGACAAGTGGTCGCAAACTCAATTTGCATAAATACTTAATCAAAGCTAAATGAAGGCACGATCCAGTTCATGTTCGGTATTTTCAAAATAGTTTACTACAATTGACTTTAAATTTGAGTTTGGTGTTAAACTTAATATTTAGTTGCCACAGTCAAAGTGTTTAACAGGGTCTTGTTATTAAAGTCCGTAACTGTTTCGACATCCAATTCATCTTCTCAAATCAAGACATGAAGACGAATTAAACTATTACAAAGTGGCAGCCTGAGAAAGTTGTGGCATATTCAATTGTAACAAAAGGCAACTCAAGAGTTCATGAAACATCCGCGCAAAATTCAACGTGTAGTGACAAAGGAAAAAATCATGTTGAAATCTCTTAACTTCAGTGCATATTTTGCTCGGTGCGAATCAAGAACTGTTGAATTCATATAGTTACTGAACCACACGACCATTGCACGCAGCGCAGTCTTAACAAGCGAATCCTTGTCAAGCTAAGCATTGCCACGCGACTCATGCCAGAACACCTGTATACACAGACAGCGGCCGGTGAAGAAGTATACCCAGTTCATAGAGGACCCTGAGGACGAGGAAGACGACGACGCGGCACGGAGGCGTGGGGGTGACGACGAGGAGGAGGTGGCGGGAGTGGTGTCCTCAGACGACGAGGGCAACCCTCTGCCTCCCCTCAAGGCGGATGCCCTTCCCACCCCAGTCACTCCAGCTCCCCTCACCCCCACGAGGGGACGCAAGCGCAAGACCAAAGACGAGGGTGACGTAGCTGGGCGTCCTCCTGCTGGTGCCGCTGATGGTGCTGGTGTAGAGGCGTCAGAGACCGCCGGTGCTGACCCGTGCAATGGCGGTGCTGCGGCGGACGGTGCTGAGGTGCCTCTCTCCAGGGCACAAATGAAGAATCCTCGCCTCAGGAAGGGGGGTAAACGGGTGAGCCTTTTGTCTTTAGGCAGTTGTTGTCCTTTGTCGGATGCCTTTTGTAAGTTTTCTTTTGCCAGTTGTCCTGGTGTTACTTCTACGGTTTAATGTGTTTTTATTTCCCCTCAAGGGGATACAACTCTTGTATCTATGGGAATTAGCGCTCCCAGGGGGACTATGTGAGGGCCCGAGCCAAGGGTTAGGTAGGCTTCCTTTTTGTTGAAATAAAATAGGTTTTTGTTACGGACCATCTTTTTTCGGTTCACTACTGTCCTGTTTTTCAGCTCCTACTACTTTCTTCTCCAACTTTTTCTTGTTTCATGAACTTCTTTCTTTGCTTAGTGTTTCTGTGCACCTTGTGCATAGATTCCGCGTTCCCTCAACTCCATACTAAATGGTGCCTTCCTCCTTCCTCTCTTAGAACATCTTTGTTGTGGTTAAGGGAGGCTAAAACTTTCTTATATAATAATATAATAATAATGTGTTTTTATTTAATTGTTAGCTATTCAAGTGTTTTCACTGTTCAACATTTGAAGTATTGTAGGAAGGTCATCGCTGTGGAAAATCAACCATCTCTAAGCATATCTAGAAAAGCACTATAGACTTATGTAAGGAACTAATTGGGAAGTACATTGGGTCAGGACGAACAAAAAATATTGCAGTTCAAGTAGTGCTGCTATCCTTAGTTGCACGTCATATAGAGCAGTTCTTAAGAAGTCAGTGGCCAGATATGCCTCTGTCTTAGTGTTGCAATATGTTCTTGGTTATCTCACAAGTTATCGCCATGTTTTTCTCAAGCAGCCAGTCTACTGAGGTGAGGTCACGAAAACCACACTCTCAAATCAACTGGCGATGGCTGAGAAATTATTTTTATTATTTTGGGTTCTCTTGGATTAATTTTTTCCTTATGATTTGATGCTTAGTCCCACTTTATTGTGTCAACACGCTGGTCAAATTCGATGATGCTTTAGATATAGAGAAAAAAGGACAAAATGAACGACAGAAGATGCAAGTAAAAAAGCAAAAAAATATCGTTTCTAAACTTCATTCATCACCGTGAATAACAGGAAGAATTAAATTCCAACCATAGAGCTATCAGTGTAATGAACTTCTAGTAAAGGGAAACATTGACGAGAAGGTTAAACTGTATTTTCTTTCATTTTGAAATTTTTTGTCTATATTAATCTTGTTCGAAGTTGGATACCCAAATGCGCTAATTTATTTTCTATGCTGCGCCTAGGAAGATTTCTCATCTCCTGATAACTGTCATAGAAGCTTACTTTACCCCAAGGCTGATACTGTTGACTGGTAGTTATTGAATCTCTTCATGTGTCTTAACTTGGAACAATGGTCATACTTGTGATTGTTGAATCTTCCAAATTTTCAATGTATGTATTTCATATATGTCCATTTAGAAAGCTAGGCACCTGAAGAGAATGCTCGTTAACACGTTGCCTTCATTCGCACGGTTGGTATGGTTGATTTGGTTAGGTTAGAAGTATCCCAATTGAAAATCCATCTTTACTGCTCGATTACATGTTCGTGTTTAAGAAGCGTGATAAATATAGTTGCACTGTAAAACTTTACCTTGTACGCTATGCTCTATTTAAAATGAAGGTAGTGAAATAATTAAAATGCTATTCATTTATATTGGTACGCAAATGAGCAATTCACCTTGTTATACATATATTAACCGATACATTGTCATCGTATTCACGCCTCACTTGACGTTTGCAGAAGCACAAGTGCGAGATATGCGGCAAGGTGTTCAGCCAGATGGCATCCCTCAACGGACACACCGCTGTGCACACCAAGGAGAAGGTAGCGTCCTGCTCTACTGGTTGTACCACTTCTCTTCCTTCTTTCTCTCCCTGTTGTACTGCTTCTTCTCTTCCTGCTCTCCCTGTTGCGCCACTTCTTCTCTTCCTGCTCTTCTTGTTGTACCACTTCTTCTCTTCCTGCTCTCCCTGTTGTACCACATCTTCTCTTCCTGCTCTCCCTGTTGTACCACTTCTTCTCTTCATTCTTTCTCTCCTTGTTGTGCCACTTCTTCTCTTCCTTCTTTCTCTCCCTGTTGTTCCACTTCTTCTCTTCCTGCTCTTCCTGTTGTACCACTTCTACTCTTCCTGCTCTCCCTGTTGTACCACTTCTTCTCTTCCTGCTCTCCCTTTGGTACCACTTCTTCTCTTCCTGCTCTCCCTGTTGTACCACTTCTTCTCTTCCTGCTCTCCCTTTAGTACCACTTCTTCTCTTCCTGTTGTACCACTTTTTCTCTTCCTGCTCTTCCTGTTGTACCACTTTTTCTCTTCCTGCTCTTCCTGTTGTACCACTTCTTCTCTTCCTGCTCTCCCTGTTGTACCACTTCTTCTCTTCCTGATCTCCCTGTTTTACCACTTCTTCTCTTC
>JACJUY010006228.1:31501-43866 GCA_014220935.1 Platorchestia sp. MABIK | reverse complement strand
TCTGCAGTAGTGTACGCTCTACAGTAGTGTACGCTCTACAGTAGTGTACGCTCTACAGTAGTGTACGCTCTACAGTAGTGTACGCTCTGCAGTAGTGTACGCTCTGCAGTAGTGTACGCTCTACAGTAGTGTACGCTCTACAGTAGTGTACGCTCTGCAGTAGTGTACGCTCTACAGTAGTGTACGCTCTGCAGTAGTGTACGCTCTTAGTTGCACACTCTGCATGCAGTATTGTACACTCGACTTATGGTGCACTTCTCAGTATTGTGCTGTCTGCAGTATTGGACAAATTTCATTGCACTCTCGGCGATACTGCACGTTGCTTTGCTTAGTTTATTCAGCATTCGTCTATACTGAATTTTATGTCAGGATATCTAGAGAAATATTTCCTCTAATTTATTGAGCTAATTTGACCCACCATAGAATAGCTAAGAAATGATTGCATGCAACGTACAAGATGGTGCTGCGTAAAAGTTAGCGCTACTTGACAGATCGCTTTATTATTGTGTGAGGCTGTAGGAAGTGAACTGATGACGATAAATCACAGCACCGCCAATAATTTCTATGAATTTACTTACTTTCAACTTTTTTTAACTCTGGTTTTGTGATGATTTATTCGCTCTTTCAAGTGTATAGTATGTCCAACTAGTGCACGAGTCCCTTCATTGAAATCGTAAATCTTGCTTCAGTCAAGTAAACTTTCTGAAGTCAATTCAAGATGATTGATTTTCATCGTCCGACTTCAATGTTGAAAACGAGCTTTTGTGCAATGTATAGGAGCGTTATATTTTCAATGAAATTCTGGTGTCGCAATTATTCGCCATTTTGAGGGTACAATTTATGTATCATCGGTATGTATATCTCATCATTATTATGTGAACCGTGTTCCAGAAATTGTGGGCTCTGGATTCCGTTTTTGAGACATTTCTGTAGAATGTCAAGGAATTTGTCGATGCGAGAATTAGAATGACATCAAAAATTATTTATACGCTCATTGGGTATTGATGAAATTTTAATCGTAATGATCGTTTGATCGTAATCATACACTTTACATTAATGTAAAGTATACTTTATCAAACTCTACAGTGTACGATGTAGTACATTATTATACACATTGTATCGAACAGTACAGCGGACGAATGTGTCAATATGATTGAATGGAAGTGGAATTGAAATTTACACCACACCAAACAACCAGCCAAATGGAAGAAATTCGCACCCCCAGAGTCAATGAAGCGAAGAAAAACCATTTGTGTGTATTGCTTTACTGCGCTGCCTCGGTGAAGAAGCCAATGAAATGCTTGTTTCATAATGTTACTTTATTTAACATAGGCGGCTTGCGTAACTGAGTAAATGACAAATGAAATTAAATAGTATAGGTAATGACCTTATCTGTGATCATAACAACGATAAAACAACTGATAAAAGTGAGAAAATTACTGATAATCGCTGATTTTATTACCATGCACGCGTAAAATAGCATTTACTCCGTAGTTGCACTGCGTTCAACCAGATCTGCGGAAACCCTTCTCACGGATTTTCCGCCGAGTGCCAATACTGAGACTGATTTTCTTCCAACACTGCATTTCATTCATGAGTCAATTCAGACAAAATACATCGCTCTAGCAGAAATAGGGTTGTGGTTCACTGTATTATAGTTTCTATAACTTCACTTTTTGAACCCCTCAGGGGGATACAACTTGGGAGGAATTAGCCCTCCCAAGAGATTATGTGAGGTTCTGAGCTAAAGGTTAGATAGGCCTTCTTTTTGTTGAAATAGAATAGTTTTTTTTGGTAAGGACCATCTAATTTCGGTTCACTGCTGTCATGTTTTTCAGCACTCACTACTTTCTTCTTCACCTTTTCCCTTGTTTCATGAACTTCTTTCTTAGCTTGCTGTTTCCATGCACCTTGTGCATAGATTCCGCGTTCCCTTAATTTCACACTAAATGGTGCCTTCATCCTTCCTCTCTTTGAACATCTTTGTTGTGGCAAAGGGAGGCTAAGACTTTCTTATAATCAATTAATCAATATACTTTTTTAAACAATATTTAAATAAAAACTGTTCGTAAACTTTCATTCAAACAATTTTTCAGCCTATCACTGCGCTTGAGTTAAGGGAGGGACTATGATTACATCACCTTCACATGATTAATTACCGCAATGCTCTTCATTGTGGTGTGCCTGAGTATTTGTCTATGTAGACTTTTTGTCTGGTGCAGCCAATACTAATATTACACCGCCTGCTGCTCTTCTGGTGATTCACGGGCGCCAGCGTCACGGTATCTTGGGCCAGCGTTACTGTATCTTGGGCCAGCATCACGGTGTCTTGAGCCAGCGTCACGGTATCTTGGGCCAGCGTCACTGTATCTTGGGCCAGCATCACGGTGTCTTGGGCCAGCGTCACGGTGTCTTGGGCCAGCGTCACTCTATCTTGGGCCAGCATCACGGTGTCTTGGGCCAGCGTCACAGCATCTTGGGCCTGCATCACGGTATCTTGGGCCAGCATCACGGTATCTTGGGCCAGCGTCACTGAAGCGAACTCGCTATGGAGAGCCCTCGGGCTGCTGCAGCGATGATCGCCACAGCCAACCTTCCAAACTTGTTACGCGGACGTTGAAGTTAGATGCAAGCCTTGCGATCACTGCTTTGTGTTACTGACGCACACCTGACAGGTGCTTTCTAAGACGTTTCGGATAACAAATGCATGACCGCTATACTTGCATTTTGTATGAATAGTTGCAAAGATTGTGCTCCAGTAAATATCATTTGACTCCGTAAAAAGCTAACATTCTTAAATTTATACAAATCATATTCCATGTTTCTCCCACACAAACGTATGTTTAAAAACAACGATTTTACTACATTGAAGGCTAGACTATCCACATGCATTTAATCTCTTCTGATACAGATGAAAAAATGAACAAATTTTCTGTCAAAATTTAGGCATTCATTGCACGGTCCAAGTATATTGTTTCCAATGAAACATATTTATTAAAAAAATATCGTAACACATCTAACGAAAACGATCATACACCCGAGTCAGCTTAAAAAGTATCACAAAATTTACACGTAATATCAAGGAACATCGCAATATCTGACAGTGCGCGAATTCATTGAATACGTTAATATTTTAATAAGTCGAGGTTAACGAGGCTTCTCTCTTGGTGAATAATACATCTCAATTGTATCGATGACAATCAATCGCTGTTATATTCAAAATTGGTGCCTCCTCACGGCTCTGAAACGTCTTCAAACTTGATTCTGCTATTCATCAAATTATGACTACCTTTAGTTTTAATTTTATGGATTTTAATGTGATATCATTAAATTATTTCATTAAAACTATTGATGAAATCTCCGCCCGTAGATTTGCATAACCTGTTTATTTTTGCACGTTTATTAAAACTTGGGCTTCTACTCCTGCGTTGGCTACTACATTCGTGTGAACAAGACATGTCCTCGTCTAGTTTAAATAACATATTTATGATCTCTGGGGTTGTGCACATACGGCTCTCACCGTCATCATTCCTTTGGGTGATTACCACGCCACATTTATTCAACTACTTTCAAAACATTTACTACTACTTTCCATTCATTGGTTGACATTATTTCACCTTCTGCGACTGCATCCCTCGTTTTCTACGACATCCCCGCAGTAAACATGTCACCTAATCGCTACAATTTCTCCTTTGCAACTACCCCAATTTATAATGCGAGTAACTCTCCTATTCCTAACTTAATTCTATGACAGTTGTATAGATATGTGAAATGTTTTGTTGAAACTAGTTGACCTAATGTGGAAAAATAGCACCCAATTTTTGATAAATTGCGTAGAGATCGCATCGTGTTCTTTTTTCATAGAAAATTAACATACTTTTCTATATAGAATTTCTATAAAATCATGCAAGAAGCGATTTCACCTGTTTTTTTTCTCGTAATACTTTGTGGTATGAGGTTTAATGGAGAGTAAATTAATTAACTATGATTGGAATTTTTGCATTTTTTGAATTAATATCGTGTGTTATATTTTGTGGCATAGTTATAAACGGAAAATTTTAATTTTCGAACTGATGCGCCACTGGCATCTTTAGCGCAAACTACTGATGGTCCCAATCTGATATTCTTCCGCACGTTTTTTTCACCCTCGCGTTTGCTAGTCAATTCCAAGTGATTTCAAGTCTTGAAAGATTCCAAGTAGATTAGGCCGGAAGTTAGGGAGGCCTCTTTGAATGGGGCAGATGTAGTCGAAGAAAAGTTTAGCTACCGTGTAAATGAACGAGTATCAATTTATCAGTGAATGACTGTCGATTTACGTCTGCACAAATGTCAGTTTATTCATGAAGCGAAAGTTCATCAGTAAAATACATAAAAGCTTAGGATTTTGAGAATGTTTTTGACATACAAGTTCTTAGTAGGTAAAACATACCATGATAGGTGTATTGATCGCAATACCATGGTTATGAATAAATTTAGGGAAAAAAGGGATAGGGAAATCAGTGGTTAGTTTACTCTTAAGTTAGAAAAGGCTTTTCAATACCGGTGGTGAAAAAAACGGGAGACATTATCAATAGCACCTAGGGGAATACACTGCGTTTACATAGACGCACAAACTTGGAGGATTGTTTTTATATGCACAGTCATTTGGGCTTGAATGACAGTCTCCATTTATGTTGACACTTGAGGTAGAGGACAGCCACCATTGGCAACGACTCGTGGGCTTGGTGGAGTCTTCATTCATGAAGACACAAAAGCTTCGTGATTCTACAATTACAACTGATGCTGTTGATACTAGAACCAGTTGAAGTAAATTATCATCCAAAAAAGTCGACTACTGAGAAATCTGAAACAAACTTCTCATGCTTAAACATTAGCAAATTAGTACCTGGTAATCTGCCTCCTCGGGGAAAACTACTGTATCAAAGGGAATTAGCTACCCCAAGTGAAAAGTGAGAGATCTCGAGCTGAGTTAGTTAGGCCTTCCTTTCAGTTGATGTAGAATATTGTTTTTGTTTTCTTTCGGACCATTTTTTTTCGGTTCACATCTGTCCTGTTTTTCATCGCCGACTACTTTCTTCTTCTACTTTTATCTTGTTCCATAAAATTCTTTTTTAATCTATTTTTAGGAGCAGATGATCTTGAGTGGGAACACACCTTGTGGATAAATTCTCTGTTCCCTGTACTCCATAATAAATGATTCTATCCTCATTCTTCTCTTTGGAACATTTTTGTTGTGGTTAGGGAGGCTTAAACTAACTTATCTAACCCAACCTAGTTACGCGTATGGCTATGAGATAGCCTACTACACCGTGCAGCGAATTTAAGAAATTTGCCATCCAGGCATAGCCAACAAAAAATTCCAGAATGAAAAACGAGAAAGGATTGTCACGTGTGTCTAACAAACCCATTTTACGACAAGAATGTAAGAATGAAATGAATATTTACGCTGATGATTCGATATCGTACCGCTGTGTACAGTTCACTGATGTTATTTATTTGCGACTCATTACGACCTAATTGCATGCCGCCGGGTGATTATAAGTTTGAAGTCAAAAAATGAATTTGTTCTACATAGAAAAAGTTAATCTTACTTTTTAAATCAGTGGTTACTGGTGCATTTAAAAGACAGAGATTGGGAAAAAGCAAAGCAAGTTGAACGAGTTCCGAAAAACTTGCAGGACTGAACAGTCGATGGTTCAGGTAGAAGTCCCAGTACTTGCTAAGATTAAGGTTTAAAGCTTCTGGATTACCTTTATTTCCAAAATGAAAGAAGGCATCAATTTACACGTGAAATAGAATCAATTTATTCTAAAATGAGTATCAATTCATGCGTGAACAAGTATGCATTAACGGGGTGACAAGAAATAATCTGGGCAAAGTTTTTTTTCAAAAATTCATCAGTAAAGTAAAGTTATTCAAAAGTACGTATGAAAATGAATAATGTAGGAATTAAGACAATGATATTTTCAATTGGTGTTGAAGCGATTTCCGTTACGGGTGGTAGAAAGTTTGAAACGTGGGATGAAATTCTCGGTGATAGGTCACTAGTCGTCTGGCGATAGACGGTCCTGCTCTCGGCGCAGCGATTGCTTCTGGGACTGCAAAGTTTTGTGGGGCTTAGCCCATGTTTTGGTGTCCAAAATTCACCCCACGCTCTTATCCATCTGTCCGAGTTCCTTTTTAGCCTATAGTTGCACAGATTCACGATTGATTTCGATCACGCGGGTGATTGTTCTTCTGAAGACCTTTGAATTTGGGTCAACTTGCTTTTTGATGAGCTTGCGGTTTTTGGATCTGTTGACGGTGCACTGTTTTCTTCGTTCGCAACGATCAACATCGGGGCCAAGCTCCTTAAATCGTGGTCCTGTGTCCGGTAGTCATTTTGAGAACACTGGGCAACGAACAATTTCAGCGAAGCGTTTCTCTTGCTGAAAAAGATCCAAAATTAAGCCATGGATATTTAACATTCTAAAAACGCAAAATAATCTCATAATCAATAATCATCACATAAAATACAAATAAATGATACAAAAAGTCCCGAAAATCAAAGGAAAAAACAAATATATCAGCTATCGTACAATACATTCATGGCAGGATGGCCTGTTGCAGGCTTCGTACGAGTTATTCCTTGTGACTCCGTAAGTCCTTATACATGAACGGGAATGAATTTATGTGTGAACCAGTATCATTTCGTGTGCAATCGTGATTGGAACGTGAATGGAAATGCACCTAGTTATTCACTTTTTTTAATCAAATCCGTAAGTTCGGAAATTCTCTCACATATCTATTTTGTGTAAACTATACAATTTTTCCTACCTTGTTCGAATTTTGTGTGAGCTTTAGTTGATTACTTGAATCATTTCCCAAAATCACTGTTTTGACAATTTGAAGATGTAGTCATCACGGAAAATTTGTCCCGCGAAAGCACGACGCAATCATGTTGCCGTGCTGTTCAAATACGTCCGCGAAGTGTGGCGTCTAAACAGAGCGGCCTCTACCAAACCCCAATTATGCCTGTCTTGATCTGCTGGCACTCCACAGCTATCAGTTCTGGTAAAAATATCCAAGCTTAGCTCAAGTTCTTGGCAGCTCTCACTTCTTCTGTCCTTATGAATTCCCTTGCAGGCAGATGTTCCCGCGATAAATTGCTCTATTTTTTATGCGCGCGAAAATATGAGCGAGACTCAATCCCGATATTTTTCTGCCAAGTTGGTTTTAAAACACTAGCCTAAAAAAATAATTGATATAAAGGGTAGGAGAGCTAAAATCCCAAGTGTGATTGAATTTAATTACTTTTCAGAGCCACATTTCACAGATTGAAAAAATGTTGGGATTCATTAGTGCAAATTCGTTGAGAGTAACGGCTCGTTCGCTTGGGTTTCTCTTTTTGCTCAGCCTGTAGTGCGACAATCTTCTGCAGGTAAAAATTGATGAAGTTTGAAAGGCCACAGAGAATGATTTGTCGAGAACAGGCTGCTGGGCGATAGAGAGCAGCGTGTACGCCGAAATATTCTTACTCTGCCCTGTGAAGCATGAGCTCATCCTTCTTCAATAGAGTTGGGTAGTGAATGTTCTCACCTGCAGAACGTCGTCGTATCGTAATAGGGTGTTGCCGACCCCGTACCTTAGTACTCGAATCTCCTTTTCTTTATGTTTGATTTTGTAATGTACCACTGTTCATAAAGAATAAAAAAGATGATAATGCATGCAAATGATCTTTGATGCACCGCGTACTTTGGAAGAGCTCTTATAGAGCGCATGTCCTTCGTGTATCCTCGTACCCAGAGGCTATTTCAATTGCAAATATTGTCCAGGATCGCAGCCTAGGATGAACGTTGTAAGGGTCGTGCGCTGGCGGTGATTTCGTTCAATGGCCTATCTTTTACAGTCACGAAAAATTAATTTTGGTCTATTTGCTGTGAATGAGATGCATTGTTTATCATAAAATGTATCTGATTAAAAGAATTGATCATTATGTTGCGTTTATTTAGCGCATTCGCAGGACATGGTGAAAGACTTGTTCACAAACTTTAGGTTGCGCGTTTCAGCCTTTTGAAAAGTGGGGCCAGGGAGAAGAAAAATAGGACGACAAGGAAGGGTGGAATGGTGTGAGGGGAATAGTATGAGCTGAGAGGAAATTCTTTCAGTATTTCAAAATCTGATACCTTTCATTTCGTATCATCCTATCACATTTACCGAAGTGCAAATACACATGAAACAGACTAGTGGATTTGAACTCTCAGACTTCAATCTTCAAACTTCAATCCGCTTCAATCAGCAAAAGTTGCATATCAGGCAAATGCGACTTTCATTGTTATTGAGATTTATCGCTCTCAAGCGGAAGATGTGAGGTGCCGAACTGAAGGTCAGGTAGGCCTTTTCTTTGATAAAAGAAAATATTTATATTTTTTTCGTTCCTGACCATCTGTGTTAATAGACTACTGTGCTTTTTTCTAGGTCTTGTTACTTTCTTCTTTAAGTTTTTAGTTTGTTTCGTGAACTTCTTTCAATCTTGCTGTTTCCAAGCGTAAGGTGTGGGAACACATTACGCATAAATTCCCCGTTTCCTTAATTCTTCGCTAAATTGAACTTTTCCTTTCCTTTCTTGGCAACACCTTTCTTTTGGTTAAAGAGGCTTAAATTAACTTACAATTTAAAATAATCTAATCGGGCAGATACGTGGGCATCCACAGCCCCGCTGGCAGTGCGCATTAACAAGATGTTGAACCCAAGCTCACCACACAACTGTGGAGCGTTGTTACTGCGCTCAGCTACTCGTATGGATGTGTGCATTTATGCTAATGTTATGTGAAGGCATTTAACTGCATTTAAAAAGAATTGGCCAAGCTAAATAAAATTCGAAGAAAGTGTGCGCCCCATTGGATGCTTGAAATCGAGCACTCCATTGGGGGTGTTCAAAACCCCGTCAGGGGGATCCAACTATTGTCTCTATGGGAATTAGCACTCCCAGGAGGAAAATGTGTGAGGGCCCGAGCTGAGAATTAGGTAGGTCTATTTTTTGTTGAAATTAAATGTTTTTGTACCACCTTTTTTCGGCTTACTGCTGTCCTTTTTTCGGCTTACTGCTGTCCTTTTTTTCAGCACCTACTACTTTCTTCTTCAACTTTTATCTTGTCTCATAACCTTCCTTCTCATCTTACTGTTTCAGTGCGCACGGGATTCCTTGCGGGAACACTTTTTGTGCATAGATTCCGCATTCCCTAATCTCCCTACTAAATGGTGCCTTACTCCGTCCTCTCTTCGATACGTTTTTTTTGTAGTGGTTAGGGAGGCTTAAACTAACCTCTAATCTAATCTATAATCTGTGTGCTTCAAAAATGTTAAATGTTATAAGATTGCCGACAACGACGAGAACTGATATTCTGTTTTAATGTGAAGGTGTAAATAAGCTATTTTAAATGCAGCATGTTAGTTGCACTGCTGAAGTCTTGCAGTAGTGTGCTACTCTCAGTTGTTTTTAATTCATTCAAGTCTCAGCTGCTCATGCATGTCAAAGACTCTGCGTTTCCAAAATGTAAATTAATGATACATTGTAGGCTGCACTTCCAAAGAATCAGTTCTGTTGCTTGCATTCTGTGGTTTGTCAGCGTTTTCCACCTGCAGTACCCAAGTAACAATTTGACTCATAAATAACTGCACTAGACAGCCTTGCTGAACCGTTTATCCGAATAACGGAAACGTTTGAATTAGGTATAAATGTGCAGGTTGGTTGACCCAGCTAATAAGCAAAACAGGCTTAGTAATTATCTCAATAGCTGGACAAGCAAACGAAAATCTTTGTTCATAATTCTTTGAGAGATAATTTTTTATGCGTGCGTTGCGCGCTTTCGTGTCGCTTGACCCTTCCGTATGGTTATTATTTTGTTCACATTCAAGAAATCGTTGTGAGGTCGCTTATAGAATTGAAACTAAGCGAAATCTAAAAGTATCAGGTTGTAAGAGGAAGCTCTGTCCAATTTTTGAGCTATATGTTTAGGGCACGATTACTTCAATTTAGCTTGTTAATGTAGTGTGCTTATCTATGGTAATTAATAAGAAATTATTTCTTCTTTCAGATTGTGGGATAGTTGTGATTAGTAACTATTTTCAGCCCTAATGTACACTCCAAGTTAAGAGCAAATCAGGTATATTTTACTGTTTGAATTTCATAAAGGCAATACGGCAAGCTCAGCAGCAAAAACACTCTAAGACACTTATGGGAATGAGGTTGTGAATGAAAAGACCTGCAGAAGATGATTTTCACGTTTCAAAAAAGATGTCTTCAGTCTGAAAGACGAACCGAGAGCAGGATGCTCAAAAAACTCAATTCTGAGCAATTGCAAACTGCCATTGATGAAAATCCAATCTGCACTACTAGAGAACTGAGCAAAACCTTTAATGTAAGCCATATGACCATATATCGGGAAATGAAAAGACTTGGCAAAATCTCAAAGGCTGGGAAATGGGTCCCACACGATTTGTCAGAAATGAACAGGCAACAGCGTGTGACCTGTTGTGTAAGTGCAAAAGATATTGGCTAAGTCGTGGTTCAAAGCCAATCCCGCAGGCGAGAAGTGGACTGTACCCTAAACAAATTCTTTAGTGTGTATGGTGGGATTTGAAGGGAATTGTTTATTATGAACTAATGGGTGACAATCGAACAATAACATCTGAAGTTTACTGTTAGCAGCTAACTCGTTTAAAAGCAATTTTACAGGAAAAACGGCCTTCTTTGATCAATCGAAAAGGAGTGATTCTGCACCATGACAATGCCAGACCCCACATTTCAAGACCAACCAAAAATCTCATTGAAGAGTTTGGCTGGGAAGTCATGCATCACCCGCCATGTTCTCCCGATCTTGCTCTAACCGATTTTCATCTTGTCAGGAGCTTACAGAATCATTAAATGGGACAAAGGCTTTCTTCAAGAGAAGAGGTCGAAATGAAACTAGTTTCTTTTTTAAGTGCGAATTGGCTAAATTCTATGAAGAAGGAATCAGAAAGCTTATGGCAAAATGGGAAGATGTAATTGACAAAAATGGTGACTATGTTGAAGACTAAATAATTATCATTTTGACAGGATTTTCACTTTATTTCAAATTAAAAATGGACAACCTGATATAAATTAAAAATAGTCACCTATGGCTGTAAATTCATCCGAGAAAATCGAGAAGACTTCAAATTGGTTCGTTAAGTCGTCGAAGGAGAAAAAGAACGTCGATTTTAAATTGAAATCTGTCATATCCAGGAAGCACCGCCGGAACTGCGAGGAAATGCAAGCCTATCAAGACCGCTTATTGTGACTGCAGTCTTTTTTGACTGTTGGAAATTTTAATTAAAACAAAATGCGTTACGGAATATTGGGTATGCAATCTCGTGTACTCCCAGTTTCAGGAACGTGAAATTGTGACTAAGAGGCTTGCTTGAGCTGTACGAGAACTGACCACATTCAACACTTAGTGAATGAAGTGTCTTTGAAGCCTAGGAATAAATTTTTTGCTTTCTTTATTGCAGCTGTTGTGCCAAATTTGAACCAATCTGGAAGCTACCAGGTTATTTGAGTTCGTCTTAGTTTACTCAAATCTGTTTGAGTCACTCAGTCCTGTAACATTTTCTTCTCAAAGAAACGAAATTTAAAAACATCTTTTTCGTTGAATCTATATTAAGCGTTGAAAATCATGGGGCATAGGATAGGCAGTGGATTTAAATTAGTTAGGTTTGTTTTTCCTATGTTATAGGGACTGTGGCACCCCCCAGGGGAGAGGAGACACTGATAGGTTACCTCAGCTATAGATTGGCCTTCAATCTTTTGTGTCCACTTTGGTTGTTTCCGTTTTCATGCATTTTTTTCTATGTCTTTACCTTTTTTTCCTCATCCGTCTTCACTGGCCAGACTGTGCGCAGGATCTCCTGTGTGGGGACACATCTTGTGCATAGATTCCCCGTTTTCTGCTGTCTTTACTGAATGGTCCCTACTCTTCGTTCTTTTGAGATCATCTTTGTTATGGTAAGAGTGTCTTAAAATAACACAATAATTAAAGAATAAATTAAAGGCTAAATTTAAGTTGCAGTGGGATACATATGCAATTGAAAAAACACCCGGGAGACTAAAGGACATAAATTTTCAAGTCACATTGCTCGGTATAGGAAGAAATTTTGCAGTACATTAGTAGAACGAGACGACAATGGATGGATGCCAGAGAGGAGTTTTTTTCCCAAAGTTCACGCTGTTGTTGAGAAACATTTAAATTTGGGAATTTTCAACTGATTTGTGTCTTTTTTTGTGTCAAATGATATGTGCTTTTGGTTTTGCTTATTTTTTAGGATATTGTAGTACTTGCGTATCCAACAGCACGAGCGTGTCG